>JAXGGA010003342.1:0-104436 GCA_038373865.1 Uloborus plumipes | reverse complement strand
ATTTGCCTTTCTGCATCTAAAATTGTAGGTAAGATTTTTTTAAGTGATTTTATAAAATGTGTGTCATTTGAGTCATCAGATCGGTAACACGCTCTAAAATGCGCAGTTTTTATTATTTTAAAAATTATTTTATGTATAAGTATAGTCCTTCATTACAAGTGAAAAAACCACGTGTTTGATTTTGGTTTAGTTCGATCGACTCGGAAATAAAAAAAAAACTTTGTCAGTTTGTCAGATCGGTAACAGTCAGAGCGGTAACATTGAAAAACAGCGAATATGTTACAGAACTAACTCACACGTTTCAGAATTCTAAAAAGCAAAAATCATAGGTTTTAGCCATATATATTGAATATTTTTGTTCTTAAAAAATGAAAATCAATGAATTTTAGTACAATTGCTTCATTTGTGGTTTGTATGAACTAACAATAGAAGTTAGTAAAATAAGAAAAATTGACACTGCAGAAATTAAGTTAATTAATTATTATTATTTCATTTATTTATTTATTTATTTATTTATTTATTTTTTGGTGCTTCAATTTCTCGTAACTTTGCTAAATAACTAAATAATAACTAGCATGCTAAATTTGAATTTCTGATCAAGAAATTAAATTTCCTGCAACTAATTAAAGAAAAGCAAGCAGCAGAGTTGTGTGTTGAAAAAGTTGGAGTTGTGTGTTGTTTCAAAACAAAACAAATGTTTTATTAGCTTGGATTTGGTAATCTCATAATTTATTTTATCTAAAAACCTTATCGCTCATTTTTATTTCCAAGAAATGCTTTTTTATAATGAAATTTTATTTTTTAGCCTAATATATATATTTTAATATAATTTTCTTAATTCTATGTTAAAAATGCAAGGAAATGATATATTTAGAGATGTTAACGAAGACTGAAAGCATAAACTCAAATATGTAACTCATATTAACATCAGATCTGTAACATTCCTCAGATCTGTAACGGCTTAAAAGTGAGTAATCTAACGAGGGGGTAAATAACTTCCTTGACCTCCCCCCTTTTATTTTCTTGCATTTAGACCCAATTTAGACTTAAAATCCAATATTAGTTTTTTTCTGCAAAAAATTTTTTTTTCAGAAAACTCCAACTTCAAATTGGCACTTTTCTAAATATTGGCTCAGGAGCCATTTTATTTTTTATTAACTAAAAATATGGGACACAATAGTGTTACTAACCGCTCTGTCAACGTCTAATAGTATGACTTTCGTTAAGAGTTTAGTTTCTAAAGTAGAAAAAAAGTAAGATTGGAAATTATAGAAGAATAGTTTATTTCGTAATGTTCAGCGTCTTAAATGAAGGGACGACGAAATTTCCGCAAGGAATTTCATTGTTTCAAAATTTAAAAACAAAATAAGTGGGAAAAACTTAATTAAAATCATTCACAGAAAATAAAAACAATTACATAAAGTATCAACAGCATGAGAATAGATAAGAGTTAGCAACATAAATCATTAATATTCTGATTATTTCTGTATCTACTTACTGATTTTCATTGCTCTCTAAAACGTCATCAATTATTATCAGTGCAGCTATTATTGTATATAGAGACTAATAAAGAAAACACGAAAACAAGCATAACTGATGATGTGATGAAAAAACAAATATTTCCTTTTCAATTGTTACGGAAAAATAGTTCGTTATTTTATGATACTTATATATACAAGAGCCATTCTGCGTTAAAATATTGTTGAGAATATCATGAAATATAAGTATTTTCTTGTTAAAATATTTTGTCTCCTGTGGTTTGAAGATGAAAAAAAATAGTTTACAATAAACATGCAATCAATTTTCTTTTACTTTCTGCAGATGAAGTTAATAATAATGAAAAAAATATTTATTTAGCTCTAAACAATTTTAGCCGTTTGATTTTTTTTGGTGATTTATTAGATTTCAATTCAATTCGTACCTATCAAACAAAACTATGTATCTATTATTTCAAGCTTATTTTCATAAATTGTAAGATTGAAGACTTTTAAAGCAAAAAAGTTAAAAACAGTAGTACGTTAATTTTGCGATACATTTTTCTTTCAATTTTGTAAAAATCTACTAGATAGAAGATCTACTATAATTTGGTGCCAGAGAGGTTATATTTTGGTATTTACAAATGTTTTGTATTAGTTAAATATGAGTTTTATGCTAGTCCATATTACAACAGTTAGTGTTAGGTACAAATTTGCAACGAAACTTCCCTATACTGCTTCGAAACTACAATCAACTTATATTTCAATGCAAGAAAATAAATCTATGCGAGTGAACTATTTTCCAAAACCGTTATACAGAATTAAGTTCAAATTTTCCACATAAAGAAAAAATATTGCAATACGATCATAAGAATAAACTACAAAAGAATTTTTAAAAAAGTAATACAGTAAACTGTAATCAAACAAAAGAGAAAAATGATTTTAGTTTGTTACTTATTCTTAATGAGACAAGAATCTTTGAAGAATTTTTAGGGTTTTTAGGATACCCAGATTGCTTACATAACGTTTAAACGTTTTATAAACTTTTTAAAATGGTTGTCACAGAGTTTTCAACTAATTTACAGCATTTATGAAGCAAAGTGTGTGCTTACTGCGATTAAATTATCCTGATACTAAAAACCCATTTGCTAACTGATATTGGACTTCACCCTTTACTTACCCGCAGTTCTCTACTTTCGCAACCCTTCGTAATAGACGCAACTTCCAATTGCAAAAATGCTTAAAAGGAGGTGTAAAGTTAATATGTTGAAAACTTGAAGCAAAAAAAAAAATAGTTTTTATAAATAAATAAATAAATAAATAAAGTCATAAAATACAAAATGGAGCCTTTCATACGAATAATAGGTCCGCTAACTTATGTTTAGGAAAATTTAGAGCATAAAAAAATACTTCGAACTCAAAAAGACTGACATTAGCATGACAAATCTTCACATAGATATGAAACGCAGCGTTTTATGACTTACGCCACTTTACACTCGATGTCAATGCCACAGTTTGGGGGGGGGGGGTATATTGTTGGCAGTATTGGTGGCGGCTTCAGTATAATACCAATCAATCATTCTACTTAGAAGGCGATGCGTTACAATCTCATTTTTGCACGCAGGACCCTTAAAACTTTGCATTGGGATATTTCTTCAAATTTTCATCGCAAATCTCCCCCCCCCTAAAAAAAAGAAAAACTCGGTAAAAATATTACATGCAATATGCGACCAAATAATTTATCTTGCTCTTTTAACGTTTTAAAAGACGAATTTTTCTAGGAAAAACTGTTCAAAAATAATGATTTTTTTTAACATTTGTTTTTGAAGGAAAATGAATATATAGGTATGATGTAGGCTATTTTTAGTTCTGAGGGAAGGGCGACTAGAAACCTCGGGGAGGGGATGTAAAGTCTTTCAAATATCGTAAAACAATGTGCGAGCATTTTTATCATTATTTTTTATTTTATTTCATCTTTCTGTATTTTTTATTTATTTTTTTTTTAAATTTTCAAATGTTAAAATCAAGTTGCACTACTCACAAGCATAAGAGTGGTTAAATATTCCGTTTGGAAGTAAAAAATGATGCATTACGTTTTAAGTACCAAAAATCTACTTTCCACAAGAAATCGTTGCTTGCACAAAAAAACTCATATAGTTCTGTGATTAATAGAAAAAAAAAAATAGCTTAGCCATTTCTACTTTTACTAAAACCGATCTCAGGCGGGAGCTGGAAATAAAATAGTGATACCCGTGTTACAGATTTGCTTTCTATTTTTGCCAGTATCTGACGGAGGCAAATATAGGTTATGTTTTTAAAAGTGTTTTCCTAGTTCTACAAAACATTTTTTAATATTTTGTTCAGCAGAAAAATCTTTCATACAGCATCATTAAGCCCTCAAAATGCCTAGGAGCACTTTTTTTCCATGAAACCTGATTTCAGAGAAAATTACTACTATTTTCCTTTTTGATTTTCCATTACTAAAACATAATACAGTATGAAGAAAAAAAATCTTGTGAAATACGTTATCTTTCACACAATGTGTAACTTTCAAAACGCGTGACAAGGCAACAGGTAAGCTATTTTATAGGTATCAACTGTGGAAAGAATAGAAAAAACTGGAAAATTCCTCCTCACTCTTTTTACAGAATTTAAAATGGTGGCCTTTTTTTCTAATTCAATTTCAAATATTTCGCAGGAGTTGTTGACGTTTCGAGACTCAGAAAATGTATAGGGGTACCCTTTTTCTTTAGAAACTCTAACCACGTCGTAAAAAGAGAACTTTTTGTCAGTATTCTAATCATAAATCTGAGTTTTTCTCTGACATTCTTAAAGAAACAGTGCTGTTATTGATTCACTGTCGGACAAACTACGCAATTTTTGAACTCCTTTTCGCTAAATTTTGCTAAACAAAATAAGCCTCCTGGAAATTTAAAGCGACTTTTTTTAAAAATCTGAGCAAATGAATCCTTTTAAACATTTTTTTCCTTTTTTCCTATATTCTTGATGTTTTATTTAGAATGCAAAGAGTAGTATTTTACAAAGTAAAGCTGTTTTTTTAGTCCAGTCACAAGAATACATAATTAGCATTGTTTTTCCTTCCTTTCCTTTCAACCAAACATACCAGAAAGCATAAAAATAATTCTTACTTCAGCGCGAAGCAAAAATTTTCACAAGATAAATGTTTTTATAAAAAAAAATGCATCGGAATGCTTTGAAATTTTTTCTGAATCAAAATAACAAATAAGAGTAAGCAAATTTAAATAGTTAAGATAACTTACGTGTTTTATAGGCAGCATTCAGATTAGTGTGTAAACTTTTGCAACTTAAAAAAAAATCCAAATTTCTCATTTCGTTATGCTTATTATTTTAACCTCCTAATACACATTTAGGATCTAACACTTTAAACGCAATGGGTGCTCAAAAACATTACATTAAGTAACTTGCTTTTACTCAAATGCTGGCAATATGGTTAAACTTTTACGCAGCATTATATGTTTGAGAATTTTAATTAAAATAAGATTAAAATAATAATGAGGGTTAGGTGACCAAGAAATACTTATAACCTTTTCTGGATACCAAAACATATTTCTAGGACGTTTAATCAAAACTTTTGTCGTCTAAACAAAGCATCTACGTTTTCACGTATCATTTATCAATATACATCTTAATGTTTCCTTTAAGGGTCAAAAATCCATTATGTTTTGAATTTTAATACTTTCGCTAATTTTTACCTTTTTAAAAAAATCACGCTGATGAAAAAAAGCAAGAAAAATTCCAAATAGCCAGATTAGTATTATTAAAAGTAAAGTGCATATTTAAAAACGTATTATTAAATAGCTTTATCTTTCACTTTTAAATTACATACGTAAATTTCACTGTAACTAATACACATTTATACAACGAGAAGATGGGAAGAGGGGGGGGGGGGCGGAAGGATGGATAAGGTAGATATCCGACTACTAATAGCAAAAAAAAAAAAAAAAAACTTTCGTGTGCGCTTCTGTGAGTGTGTCGAACCTCGTTAAAACGAATTCCATGGGACCTTTAAAATCAGCTCGTTTAAATGTGGTTTGTCTTATCCGACAAACAATAAACGGGAGGACGGGTGTAGAAATTAGTTTGTCTTAGGCATAATTCGTTTAAAGCATTCTCGAATTCACGTGCTTCGACTTTATATACACATATATACACAAAAATCAGTCGTTATATCGCTCATAAGGATATATCACTCTTTTTCTGTGTCTTCCAAAAAAGTATATTTAGAAAAGTATTGCTTCAAAAAGAGAAAACCATTATCTTTCTTAGAACATGTATTTTCTTTTTGAAATGAATGTGAAAAAACTGTGTTTTCGATTCGTCTTAACGTATTGCAGCTTAAGCTGCAACTTTGGACTCATATGTGTGTCCAACTTAAAATGTGTTTATTTATTTATTTTTAGTTTTAAAGTATATTGGCTAGCTGCTTTTTCTTTGGTAATAATTGATAAATTTGACCTAATCGGTGATATCGCGTGATACCTCGGTGATATCGCGTTTTAGATATTTCTCGAATTTTTGTTATCCCCCGGCAAGAGCGATTTAACGAGGGGTTACTTTACGCATAATCAACAAAAAGGCAAAAAATGTCACGTTAAATTAAACAAATTAGTCACTATAATATTTACGAGCAAAAAGGAACAAACAATGCGCATTATCTCTGTTTTGTAGTTATTTAATGAAATCTAAAGTAAGTGCAAAACCTTTTACTGTGATTGTGTACAAAAACAGCACTTCAAGTTCTGCATATGCGGTAGCATCACAAAAAAATTAAACAACATAAAGCTCTTCTTCTCCACAATAGTTTTTGCACTTAAGTAAACTGCAATAGCAAAGCGGTTTTCTCTTATTGATGAGTTTTAAAAATTAGTTTGAAGCTGTTCTGTCGTAAATATGTCGTTCAGCTATAAGTCAGTGTTAGTCAGAATTAATGAAGCTGAACAAGTCGTTTTTCTTTCTTTTTTTTTTTGATAGCATTAGACAGGATTTTTCCCCCCGTAACTACTTTCTGGAATTCTTCCAAAATAGTTTGGAATGTATTATTTGTTGAAATTAAAAAAAAAGGTGAAGAGGGGCTTACTGATGCGCGGGCAAGTTATATAGGAGGCGGGATTATTAAACGCGCATGCTCAGGAAGCTTGTAAGAGAAAAAGTTGTAGTTTACTTCTAGTCCGTGTCTGATGATGTTGCACTATGAATGAACCTCTTGTAAAAGGCTTGTGTCTAAAACTTGTTTTATATGAGTAAAAAGTATATTATGAGCGTTGTGTTTGAGTAAGTTTGAAGAAAGCAAAAAATTCCAGTCAGTTAGTTGCTAGTTCCCGTAAAAGTGTACTTAAAGGTGAGTAGTGTACAATTGTTTCAAATTTTATAACCTTTTCAATTAAACAGTTAGGCAAATTTAAAAGTCTTATGTTCAGTGCGTGCAAGTTAATTAATTTGGTTTGGGGCACATTGAAACAGTAAATCAACGTTTATCAATATGTTGATACATATCACTTGCCTTTTTATAATAGAGAAATGATCCAGAGCTGCAAATGAAAGACGGACAAAGTAAAAACGATTCAGACGATTTCTAAAGCATATGAAGATATCAGAGCACGGACGATGTCCCTAAACAATCGGAGGAAGTAGCTACCGCTTATGATATCGACGAAATAGCATTTTTCAGACATAATAGAAAAGAGATGAATATAAAAGCTAAATTGTTCCAATGGGTTATGCTAAGCTTAGAAGATCAATATTTCATTCCTCGGAAATTTATTGTAGACTCCAAACTGTAACTTCAAAAAACATTAAACTGCTTGCATATGAACTGGCTATGGCAATCAGACATCTTATTGACGCAGAAATGAAACGTTTGACGTCTGCAGTCTTTATAAACACGCTAGTTAAGGAAAAAATGGAGAGAGAAGCTACACACACACACAATATATATATATATATATATATATATATATATATATATATATATATATATATATATATATATATATATATATATATATATATATATATATATATATATATATTAAGGAAAAAGGCAAGGAAACGGCTGTATAACTTAGTTCAAACAAAAACAAATGACATGACAGAAAAACAAGATTAAGAAATGAATTACCAAGAAGAGGATAAAAATTGAATCTGAATCCAAAGAAGAGGATAATGCCTTATGTATGCCGCTTAAAACCTCATTCTACGATAGTTGTTTTTTTTTCAACCTCCGTTAGGCTATAAAAAATAAACGGATTTAAATAATAAAAAAATATGTTATCAAAAGTAAGGTACAATTCTCTACATAATCACCTTGCTATCGAAGCATTTGTTATATCTGTTAACAAGCTTTATAATAGCCCCCTCGTAAAATGTTGCCGCCAATGATTGGAAGTGAGTTGTGACACGCCACTTGGGTTACACGCCACTTTGTAAGCACGATGCCTTTTCAGACCCACAAGCAGAGACCTCCAAATCTCTTCTTCAGTTCAGAGAACAGGTGTCACTTGGTGCTCGGTCGGAATTTTACGGTGGGAGTTCAAAAATGTCTCATTGAAATTGCCTGTTGGGTTACCCTAGCGCTATGATGACGGGCATTGCCATGGATCAGAACAATTCCAGAAGTCAGAGAACACTCACAGAGAACTCTGCTTGGGGGCATGGCAATGCCGCCCGCCCCCTGCTTGGGGTCTGGAATGGCATATTTCTTCTAAAGTGGTGTGAAACCCAAAACTACAGTCACAACTCACTTCCAATCATTGGCGGCAACATTTTACGAGGAGGTTATTATAAAGCTTGTTCATAGATATAGCAAATGCTTCAATTATCAAGGTGATTATGTAGATAATTGTAGAGTATTGTACCTTACTTTTGATAATAAAATGTTTTTTGTATTTGAATCCGTTTATTTTTTTATAACCTATCAGAGGTTGAAAAAAAAAACGACCCTCGTTGTTTAAAGCAGGAAAGAAACTGGATACAGTGTATTTCATTTTAAAAATGGTCGTAAAGGACTCAAAAATGTATTTACTGTACAGCTCGTTTTGTACTTCCTAATTCTGACTAGATCTTTGAAACTAATTGTTCAGCCTTTTATTTTCATTCAGCAATTTAGGTTTTTCTTTTTTAAATTTTAAGTGTCCTTGTTAAACTATTTTTTTCTTGATACAATACGCTTAAAAAATAACTTCAATTGACTACAGTTATACAAGGTGTATACAAAACAGTAAGGTTAAATGCGCAAAAGATGAAAGTATACTAATGTGTTTTATAGGATTAAAAAAACATACTGAATAATTTAAAAACAATAAAGTATGAAAAACATCATCTCAACTTGCCCTTCCCAAACCTACACAACTTGACTTTTTTTTTTTTTTTTTTTTTTTGTAACTCTCTTAAAGACATTAAAGTATATTCAAATATTTTTTTCATTTATTTAATCTATAAGAGGACATTTTATATTTAACCATAAAATGCTATAAGAACACAAGAAATATCTCATATTTGCTGGTTTAATGGTATTTTTTGCTAGCTCATATTTCATTCCAGAAAACTATGACATGTTTTTGATGATAAATAGTACATTACGCACCATTTTGCCTGAACATTCTTTTCTAAGCTTCCATCTTTAGATTTTACGTAGCATTCAAAAACGTTTTTTTACCTTTTTTTTTAAATTTTGATTCATGATCCAAAATAGCGCTCAATCCATTATGTACCGTAGAAGAACAGTTTCTTAACCTTTAAGACACACGAAGGAGTTTAAAAATCCTGGTAATTTCTGATCTTGCTTTTAAAAGAAAAAAAAATATCTTTGAAAGACGTAATTTTACAGTAATTTAAAAAAGAATATATATATATATATATATATATATATATATATATATATATTATATATATATATATATATATATATATATATATATATATATATATATATATATATATATATATATATATATATTCTTATTAAAGGTTAAGAAGAACTTTAAAATATCCTAAGTATGTCGACATAACTAAATGGATATGAATACAAGCATTTCCGTTTTATATGTGCGACATTATTGAAGAAGTAAAATTTTGGGAGCATTGGGAAGAGAATGGTTTTTCCTGTTTTTTTTTTTGGGGGGGGGAGGGGAATTAAAAAACTTGATATTTTTATAAACAAAAATTGGGTTTCTTAATTGCTCTGCTTTCTTGGAACATATTATGGGTTAAGCAGTAAAAATATAAGCAATCCACATATCCTCTTTAACTTCTTGACAGAAATATATAAAAGGGTAAGTTTTGCTAGTAAAAAAAATAGCCTTCCTATTTTATAACTGATAGCTTTCTTGGTCAAACTACAGAACCGAGTCAAATCTACATTTAGCTGTAAAAATTGGGTATAGGGTGTCTAATCATTACAATTACATTTTTAGTTTTTTATTACCTTTGTGGCTGATTTGGTGGGATTTGGTGGTTTTGTCTTCGTCCTGGGTTTTTTGTCTTATCTGCGTCGTTATTTGTGTTTTTGGTTTCGTCAAAATTATTTGACAGTTCTTTCTTTCATCTTAAAATAATATTAAGCTTCGTATATGTGTATCTTTCCGAAATCTTAAAATTTTTTATCAGTTTTATGTCATTGTATTTTCATAATTTTAGGTTTAACATTTTTTCAGCAACGCTGTCGTTTAAAGCGGAATAGAATATTAAGGCTCGTGTGCCAATAAAACCTATGCAACCAACTAACCAACAACATATTTTAATTTCATTAAAATTTTAAGAAGAGCAAATACATTTAATTCACCTGATTTTAATTGTGAATACCAGTAGTGTTAAGTCAACCTCCTACTGAATTTTTAGCGTGGGGGGGGGGTGGGGTCGAATGACGTTTTAAAGTGAGAAATAATGTTTATTATCAGTCATGAATATGTGTAACGCGTTATTTTAAGGAATAAGCAGTTGAGTGTAACTCCTAAGTTAAAAATTTCGAGAAAGAAAAAAAAAGAAAAGAAAAGTATGACAAAAATGAATAAATGTAGTATTTTAGAGGGCCTGAATTATACGTTGAAGAAATACAAGCGAATTTCTGGAAAGAAAAGTTATTTCAAATAATTTGCTTGCTCAAATCTCTTATAAAATGAGTGGATGTGGGTGCATTTGCTTCAAAATGAATGGAGTTGAATTGATTGCAGTTGAGTGTAACTATGATGTATAGTACAAAATATCGAGTGAGAAAAAAAAACGGTGTTTATCACAGTCGTAACATTTAAGAGAGCATGATTTAATGCGTTAAAGAAATGAAACGCAAATTTGTGTAAATTAAATGAATTAGAAATAATATGCTTGTTTAAATCTATTATAAGATGTTCTCCACCTAACCATTCCCTTCTTTTCAGAATTCAGCTTTCGCTCCCATGAGTCGGCAGAACTAAGTGTGACATCAAAGACAGTCTGTGCTTAGATCGATGGTGTGGCAAAGGTGACTACTGTCTTGTCAACCGGGATGTTCTCCAAGTTGAAGCCCACTCCTCAGACCCCCCAAGAAACGAATCCAATAACCCAGTACTTCGATATTGGGAAACAAGTCGCCAGTGCTGGTCCAGAACTCGTCTGGAAAATACACGAAGCTGTCCGCAAATCGGATAAAAGGGTAAGACGCCTTTCTGCTCCAGTTATTCCTTCGGCCCGTTTCGAATTTCCGGGGTTGCGACGCTTTGGAAAAGGGAAGAAATGTTTGTGCTTAACGTATGAGCAGTTTCTACGAGTGGATGAAATCCATGTTCATTTTAAATCATGAGGCAATAGCATTAAGAGTATTGCGGGAACTTGAATTGTTTTCCTCACTAAATTTCTGTTGTGGATGCATTTTGTGTTTATTGTTTTGGGATGCTTTTTATCTACACCAATTCTTAATCAAAATTATTCGAAAACCAAGAATGTTTAACAACATTTCAGAGTTTTCATTCTCAATTTTCTTCAATAACAAATTCTAATTCCGCAGTGTCTTTTGTATTGATTTAAGTGAGTAAAACTTCCAATAGTCAAGTGAATTCTTAGTGTTGCAAAAATTATACAAAAAGAAACACAAATATTATTTTTTACAAATACTTTTCAATAATCTGTTTTGTGGATATTTTAGATTATATTGAAAGTGAAAGAAAAATCATTTTGCGTGTATAATATCTTTCTTTTCAGTTTCAAGACCAGAGTTGGAAATATACTTCAAAGTTTTTCAAAAGGATTCACAACGAACGTGTTAATTAATATGATTAAAGGCCTGTTTTTTTAAGTACACGCATATAGACAATTCCTTAAAATGGAAGTTGAATACTTTTATCTTGCATTATTTTCTTTTTCCTTTTTTTTTTGCTGTAAAGAAAATGTAAAAAATTCAAATCGAAAACGAAGAAAACATAGCTGAAGAAATATGCTGCAGTTACGTTTTATTTTTGCTTTCTGCAAAAATGTCCTTTTCCCCAACGTGTTTTGGTATACATATCTGACATTTTCAAGTTTTTGTCAAGGCTATCCACAAAACTTTTTAAAACGTCCGTTTAGTATTACTAACGTTTTTTATTAATTATGCACAATAATAAAGCATCAGACATGAGAAAGTAAGGGTTTTGAGAGTAGAAGAATGACAAATGAGCAATTTCGCACCCTTTATATTTTGCTGTCTTCGACCCATACAGAAGGTCCCCCGCACACACGCTGCGGCGTATGTTTCAGTTTTGAAATGTGTGTGACCACGATTTGCATCAAACATTTAATGATATTGACGCAGACGTTCGCAAGACTTTTAATGTATGCACTAATGGCAAAATATTAAATTGTTATTTTAAAAACAACCCACAAAAGTAGCATTAGCAGCAAATGGTGTATTTGTAGTAACAACATTACTAAAGCATTCGCTTCATAATGCTACGGCGATACAGGCTGCCCATGAGTTGCCGCTGGAAATCTCGAAGATGTCATAGTGAAGGATCGAAATTTGCAAAATAGCAATTTCTTAGTTGAATAGCAGCAGAAAAACTAATCTAATGAGCAAATGATCTACCATGAACGACTAAGGTATACTAAAATATTTGTTTTATATTAGCAATTAGTTACAGACTGGAATTAAACCCCTTACCGCCCAGTGATATATTTATAGGTCACGTCTTTTCAAACTCTTACCTTTTTAGCATTTCTTATTCTAATTGGCTGGTACATTTGAACCAATTTTCTATTAGCAATTAGTTACAGACTGGAATTAAACCCCTTACAGGCCAGTGATATATTTATAGGTCACGTCTTTTCAAACTCTTACCTTTTTAGCATTTCTTATTCTAATTGGCTGGTACATTTGAACCAATTTTCTATTAGCAATTAGTTACAGACTGGAATTAAACCCCTTTCCGCCCAGTGATATATTTATAGGTCACGTCTTTTCAAACTCTTACCTTTTTAGCATTTCTTATTCTAATTGGCTGGTACATTTGAACCAATTTTCAATAGGAACCAACCAATAAGAACAAAAAATGATGATGTTTTTGGTGAGGAGTCTGAAAGAGGTGATATATAAATAAATCACTGGGCGGTTACGGGTTAACAAGTAGCCATTATGAATCTCGTTAAGTTATACTGAAGGATTGGCTTAAAAACCTGAAGTGCTCATCTGAAAAGCTAACATCCGACATTGACAATCTTTACCTCTTTTTTGGGTAATACGAAAGGGTAATAGCCGTGTTTTTGGAGCTGGAATACTTTTGCATAGCGAAGACAAAAGTTTCACAACACAATTCAGTACCAATTACCTTTCCTATTACTCAGAAAAGAGGAAAACATTGTCTTAATCGTAAGTTAACATACTAGAGGAGTACTATACTACAGAGACCGCTCCTCAAGTTACAAAGATTGAGCGGCAGTAAATACCAAATGGTTATGCATCGACATTATAATATAACTTGTTTAAAACTGTTACTTAAAGAACAGTCACGCAACAATGTTAAAAGGATTAATTATCATGCTTTCAAATATGTAACTAGTGGCAGTTTGTTTTTTACACCAAGTAATTTTTACCGTGATATAATTGATTTACTATTCTTAATTTTATTAATTTTCAGTTTATTTTTACGGAATAATCTAAGGGTACTACGATTAAAAAATGACGTATCCCAATTATAAAGTTAAATTTATCACAGTTTAATGTAATGCAAAACGACTAAAGTGCATAAATACTGGTTAATCAAGTATAGATAAATCGAACAATAATTGAAGTTAAAAATCAACGTAAATAAAGCACAAATAAGGTAGAAAATACAGCAAATAGCTATTTCAGGCTACAATGGGGCCCCTTCCTCAGTGCAAAAAGCTCAGCAAACAACGTGAAAGCTGTGAGAGAACTAAAAAACAGCTATTTGCTGTACTTTATACCTTATTTGTGCTTTATTTACGTTGATTTGTAACTTCAATTATAGTTCAGCACAAAGCTTATTTGATCATTTTTCATTTAAATCAAACAAACGTTTTATAACAATTTTAGTTTCAGTACTCACGCTCATAATTAATCGACCATTAATCTACAGTTGTAAATGTATGTCATGCCAACAAAGTAGAATTACATCACGTTTCTAAACTCAAGAAGAAACAAAAATAGAAACAAAAACTAATAGGGGAATGTAGGGCAAAGTGAAAAAAAAAAAAAAACCCGGGACGAGGTGAAACTGTAAAATATTTTCGGTTTACAGCGCCACCTATCTCGCAACATTTTAGGTAAATTTGTAAACATATAACTGATTCCAGTCAAAAAATAATTAACTAGAAATGAACAAAAAATCTAATATTAGTCCCACTTAAAATTTAGTACATACATTGTAGTATTCGTAGTTTATCAAAAATATTTATTTTTATTACAAAATGATAATGTTCTGGTAACTGTCATTTAAAATATTAATTGATGGCCGGTGCAGTGCTTATTTAGTTCATGTTAGACAGTCATCTCAGACACTTTTTTTTTTATATTCAGTGCAAATCGTCAAGTGTACGCGGGGTGAAGAAAGTGGGGTGAAGTGAAATAGTTAATTTCTTTTACTCATTCGTTAATTTGTTAAATCACATTCATATTTATTTACTTCTCACACCTCAATTAATTCATTTATTCACTTTTTGTTTAATTTTTGTTATTAATTCATTTTTTTATTTATTTACACATTCATTTCATGAAAAATGGTTTTAATCATCAAACAGAAAATGTTCCATAAGAAAAATATTTTATTTTTCACTTTGCCACAGGGCATTTTGAGGTGAAAATTTTCCACCTTTTTTTGAAACTACAAAGTAACTGCCGAAACCAAAAATTAATATTTCAGAAATGGATGTATTACAAAATACATTATTCCTCTTTATGTACAATAAATGTTGGAACAAATTTCCGATTTGCTCATTTCAAAACGAATAAGTTAAATATTTCGCTGTGCCTCACATTCCCTCATAGATAAATAAAGTTTTCTCCCTGACGAAATTTGAAACAACATTATGACAAACAATTGTAGCAATAAAGCAACAGTTAGTTTTGAAATATTCCAAAAAAAGCAACAGGGATTGCCAAAATGGACTTTGAGAAACAGTTACCCCTTTTTTTAATGCAAAAACATGTGAGCTAACGAATGAATATTTATACGTAAGCCCATTTTTCGTACTAAATTGTGATTTCTTCTAATCTCAAAACAGATCTGTAACTCTTATAGTAAAGTTTGCTAGTTTAACGATATCACTCCTTTTTTTTTTTCATTTTTAATATCATATCATTTTGAAACGCAATCAAAACATCTTTTTTTAAGCTTGAGAGCGCTTAAACTTCCCCCTTTCATGACATTTTAATCATTTCCAAAGTGTACATTAATTTTCGTCAAATAGCCGTCCTACTCTCAAATAACCTCTTGGTGAAAATGACGCGACTTATATAACCCACTGCATTAAACTGAAAGTCAATGCTCACAAATATCTCCGAAGTTATTTGCGCTTACGTTATCTGTCATATTATTAATGTCATTGAACAGTGGGTAATGGAATCCTTGATAAGCGAAATCACACGTCGCGTCATTTTGCTTAAGTGAACAAATAGCATTAGCATCTATCTCTGTATCTACACTTTACTTACAGTCTGGTTAATGCCTAGGAGATGCTATTTATATGAATAGAAATTGAACCGTTTAAAAACGAATGAAAAAAAAATTTAGCGTAGTTTATGTGATTTAGGTATGAGTCACTCTTGCTTATTTTATCATCGATCCCGGTTTTGGATACTTATCACCTTGTTCCATCAAGTAGCCTAAAATTCTATTCCTTCAAATGTCCGGTAAAAGTTGCGAACTTTCATTTCTTCATAACTCCATCTCAAATAATCTTTCTTCTTGAATGATGTTATTTTATTGTTGTCTTGTGCCAGCTATACCAGAAAGCAACTTAACTGGACACTAAACGTCACTACGCGTGGAGCCAATTAGGGCTCAGAAGCAGTCAAGGGTCTCCTCCAATTCGCCAAGTATGCTGTGACGTTTTATCTAGCTAATTTTTCATTGGCTGACGTCACGCTGACGTCACGACGCCAGTGTCAAGGAACCTTGCAGCGTAGTATAGGCTGGCAATTTAGGAGTGAGGTGCACTGTTTCACTTTTTCCAACTGTACCGTTCTTTGGAGTGAAGTCCGACTTTCACAGTACACATATGTCAGAGGAACCCGTTTATATGGTAGGCAACCTTTCACAGCACAGCAAAACATTCCCACAAAGAAAGGGCGAGGGCAGGAGAGCGAAAGTACATCCATGCCCGAACCGGTATTTGAACCGTAACCCTCCTCATACATTCAGATTTCACTGACCACTAGACAAGATGGCAGGCAATGTCTTTTTGTCGTCTCAATAAATAAAATGGTTCAGCAAGGACGAGCTATTTATTTACTGCACACACGACAGCAAATACGTAGAAAATAAAGGGTATACGAACCTACTTTTGACGTACCTCATTTTAAATTAATTTGCAAGATACCTCCACGCTGTAGCTTTTGCGATCACGTCCAAAAAAACTCAAGTTCATAAAGATCGTCTCATTTCAAACTGAATCCTTTCCCAAACTGATCTAAACTTTAGTTACCTTAAAAACTTCTTATCGACCATTCAGGGAAACACAGTGTGCATGTACGCTTAGAATAACATTTTTGCTAAATGCCAAACATTTTAAATTGATTTCAAATATCTTCAAAAATGGGAAAACTATGTAAAAATAGGTTTTCTCAAAATTCAGTTTAAATTATTTTTCATTCTATGTAATGATCTAATATTTAAACAACAATACAAATCTAGATAATAATTTTTCTTGAAAGTGCAAGCTGCATTAAATTGTTGAACTAGAAAATGATGCAGTTACCTTTTATTAAATTTTGTAACGCATGTTGACTATATACAGTAGTGTGGCAATTAATTGAGAAATGCTCTTTTTTCGTCTTATCACACTAAAACCTATGAATAAGCACTCAAAATCAACTTAGAACATAAATGGCAGTTAATATCAAACTAGTAAATGTTAATACGCAGCTAATAAGTCGCAGGCATGTAAATTCGTTCGCCAAGTTGTTAGATTTTGGTAGTGATAGTTGCTCGTTTGTTGCGGGAGAAATTAGACCCATAGATATCAGCCCTGAAACACGTGCTAAAGTAATTGCACTTACAGAGCGCACTTCTAAGACGTTAGTAGGAATAGATAAAATATAAGGAGTGAGTACAGCAAGTATCGGAAGGATATGGCAGCGTTTTCAGACGGCAGGAAATTCTGGAACCAACCGTATTGTAAAATGCTGTCGAAAAAGATTAACTTCGGCTCATGACGACAAAATTTTACATCGAATAAGTGTTTTCAACCCTCGTTTAACTAGTTTTGAACTGTCCAATTCTATGGCGGCATCTGGCGTAGATATTGCACCTTCAAGACTGTTAGATCGCTGGCGGAAAGCACGTCGACCTTATAAAAAGCAACTTCTCGCGCCTCGTATGAAGAAAAAAAAGCGGTGGAATGGGCACGAAAGTACAAAACATGGACAGAGAAGGACTGGGAAAAGGTTCTATTTTCTGACGAAACACATTTTGTAGTGCACGGATTTAGATCTAAGTTCGTGAGAAGGGAGCAAAGGAGAACCGCTTCGTCAGCATCACATGAAACACCCAAGTATTCGCCAAAAAAGATGTTTTGGTTGTTTCAGCGTTTCGGGAACTGAATCTCTAGTTTCTGGAGAAGGAATAATGAATAGTGCCAGCTTTGAAAACATTTTGACAAATATGTGCTTCCAATTATGGCTAAACTGTGTCCGAAAGGAAATGGCGTTTTCCAACAAGACAGCGCGCCATGTCACACTTCAAAGCGAATTGCAAATTTCTGCAGCACAAACAAATTTACTGTACTGGATTGGCCCGGAAAATCACCGGACTTGAATCCGATTGAAAATTTGTAGGCTATCGATGAAAAACGGCTTTAAAAATTTGACAACGACGATGGAAAAGCTAATTTTATCTGTTTTTGACCATATGGTACAAAGACTGAAATCAAAACTATATGCGGCAGTCTAGTACATTAAATGGTAAAACGTGTCTGTGATGTTATTAAGTCCCGAGGAGGTCATATCAGTCATTAGTTTTAAATTTGTTCAAGGTAAATTTGAATTAAACTGATTTTTGTGAAAAAAATGCGCTTCTCAATTAATTGCCACAGTATTGTAAATGGCATAATTTGCTATAAATAAAAAGCAAAAATAAAGAGAAATAACAATAAGAAACAAAAGAATTGCTAATTATGTGATCTATGCTAATAAGCTTCCACATTTCTTTTTTTTTACAATTAAACCGTTCAAAATATAAAAAATGGTTGATTTGTTGATGGTATTTAGATATGATAGGATGCATCTTGTCGAAAACTGATCTTTATTACAAGAAAAATATATTTTTAAACATGTGGAGCTAAGGGCCGCACGTTTGATGTTATTAATTACAAAAAATCGTATCCGAGGCGGAATAGGTACAGCTTTTGTTTTTACGATAACCATTAAGGTGGAAGTTTGATTTGGCTCAAAAGACCTTCCATACGACCCGTTTATAGGCAGGGAGCCATTCACACAGGGAAAAAGCAAGCACAGAAGAGAGAGAAAGAACATCCATGCCCGATCCGGTATTCGAACCTAGGGTCCCTCCATCCCGGTCTGACTTCTCAGACAAAGTGGATACACATTTTTGCTAACCAACTTTGAAATAACAATCATGCAGAACCACTTCGAGAAGCGATTACTCGTAAAATGTCTGTGTCACCTTCTTGATCTTTCACGAATTATATTATGTTTTGAAAATCGTATAACCCGCTTATTTGAATATAGGTTAAAATAATGTCCCCCGTTTTCCATTTAACCATACAGTTGTAATTTGTCCTTTTTACTACGGATAGCATATTTTGCTGATTAGAACATTTTTGGCGGCAAAATGGCTTGTCCATTAGGAGGTTTCCGCTGTGATATATAGCATTTTTTTCAAAGCATTTTGTTTTAAAATATCATGATCTAATACTGAGATACAGTATTTTGTTATAAATTATATGCATTTCATAATTTTGAAATGAAATATTGTACCTGAATATTGTTAGAATCTATTTTACTACAATTATATTTTTTAAATAGAATTATAGTATATTTAATGTAATTAATATTTAAAAGATACTAATCAATGTGTTTAAAGACTAGCTACAAATAAATCAATATTTATAAATTCTCTTGTTATGTTTAACAAAAAAAATCTATTAACTAGAACTAGACCAAATTACCGATTTTAACCACTTAACCCATTTATGCCCAAGTTTGTTTAAAACATTTTTTTTTTCAATTTTTATATGCTTAAAACTCTTACTTGGAATGGTTTACACACATTTTAGGCTTAAAATAGTTCGCCGTTGCCATATTTATTAAGTTATTTAACGTCCTGTTTATGGGACACTAGGCAGATATGTGAGCAAAATACGACCTTACTTGACTTTACTTTTGCAAAGTAACATTACAGAAGGCATCTGTGACCAATTTTAAGCAAATCATTTTAAAATAGTTTAATTTTGTGAAAAATAAGCTCGCAAAAAATTACTTTCTGTGGCTACCGATGCTGGAACATTGCTTGACTGATTTGTCTGAAAATATCTGTCAAAATATAAACTCTGATGTCCAAATAGTGGCTCTATCTGGTTTTCTCAAGAATAAGGACTATTTAACTTGTGAAAAACAGCTTTAGTAAAAGGATATACCCATTACAGGTTTTTGTATGCAGTAACTACCAGGCGTCCCGTTTTTAGGCTACTGGGCATAAATAGGTTAATTTTTTTTTTCTCTTTCATATATGGTTTTTCTTGAGCTTTCATAACTTCTATTATGTTTTCAAAATCTCAAAATTTACAGCAAATGTTAATCAATATTTTTAATACTATAATATTGTAATAAAATGTTCATTTACATAAATTAATATGCTCTAATATTAGCTAGGAATAAAGTTAGTGCTCTTAATTTACTATTATTGTTATTATTTTGAATAAAAATATTTTCATTCCTCTTACCTTTGCTATGTCGCTTTTATATTGCAACATTGTAAGCGAATATAACTCGACATCTATGTCGTGTTTCAAGCTTGTCTAAAAGTTATTTTATTTATGCAAAAGTTATTCCAGAAAAACTTATTGAAATTAAGGATTAATTAAGGCAAAATTAAGATTCAGATTATGGCTGACTAAGGATCTGAAGCGCTAAACTGATAGAAGAGGTTAAAAATTAAATATCCAATGTCTGCTCTTTTTTTCTTCTTTTTTTTATGAAACAATTGTTTCACTTAATGCAATAAAAATACTTTTTAAACGTTGCATGTATTTGAAAATTGCTTAAAACATTTCTGTATTGATATTTTAATTGAAAACTCTATTGTTTTGCTATTTCAGTATTGTGAATCTCCTGTTGGAAAATGATCTTAACAAAAATAATAATCTTACCACCGCATTAAGTTATTTATTCAGACAACATTGAGTTTTTTTCCCCACCGTGAAAACTTCTTCGCAAAATTTATTTGACATATAGTAATCCAAAATTAAAGGGATAATATGTTTGTGTTAGGAGTGATTGCAAAAAGAAAGTGGTCCAGAGTTTTTTTAGTGTGGTAAATACTCGGTCTAAGACGTTTTTCCGGTAAAACTTTACGGCAAAAAAAATCAGTCATAAAGTCGCTGAAAAAAATATAACTACCAAAAACTTTGGCATCTAAGCTCTTATTAAATTCCTCTGATACATAATAAAACTGGAGTTGTTTTTTACACTGGAGTTACATAACGTTAGAGCCTTTTTTTTCTTACCGTTTGCGTAAGTCATTATAGATTCCTTTTGATTTTACAGTGGCAAGTTATTATTTCATACATCTTACATCTAGTGTTTTTATGTCACATTTTATCGCAAAGTTATTCAATTGAGTGGCTTCTTAGTAAGTGTTAATAGCATTAATTTTAATAAATGTATGGTATTTGAAACCAATAACGACCATCAGAATTATTTTGCACGTCAAATGTTGTTTTTTACGATAATAAATACAGTTTTATGCAAATATTTTTCAATAAAGAACACATTCTAGACGAAAAATTTAAATTATGAACTAGCTGCAAAAGGATTTATCAAAATTCAAGAGGAAGAAGAAATTGCGTATTACTCAAAACGCTGATGTTTTTCAAAAGTTATAGCTTCAAGTTCTCCGTATAATTAAGACTTCCAGTTACTTTTTTTTCCAAAGTTTGTTACTATAATTTCACGATTAAATCTTCGGTAAAAAGTTTTTTACATAGCAGTTGTAAAGTAACTGTTGGTTTTTTCAATTATTTATGCAATATGAGGAAACATGCAAATTAGGACCACCTACTTTTGAGATACCAAAAAAGAGCTTTTGAGTTATTTGCTAAAAGTAAAACTGATTAGAAGCACTGTTAGTTTAGTATGATGGACAATTTCTTATAAACATAACACATGTTCTTATGTAAACGACATTTTATAAAGATCCAGATAATTTTACTACTTTTATCTAAAATAAATGTCAATAAGTATGCAATGCAACACTTAAAAATAAAGAGAAAAGGAGAAACACTTGTTTTATCAGTATCGCGAATTGATAGTTTTAGATTAAAATCTAAACCTTGAAAGACTAAAAATATAAAAGAAAAGCCTATTAAAAAGATCCTGATTGAATCAAAAGGTTCCAAATAGTTCAAATGTTTTGCCAATAAAATAATAGAGTAACAAATATGATTGTATTTCTGCCTATAGATAAAGAAACTATGTGCCCTTAGGTCTAGGTGCTCATTTAGAACTAATTATTAAAAATTTATGACCTCCAATTGATAGCCTTACGTAGACCCTAGTATGACGGATTTATTTCTCAAAAACTATCAAACTAGCTTGCTTATTTATTTCTCAATGACGCTTAAAACTTCTGGTTTTAGTAAAAAAAATAGCAAATATCAGGGCATTTTATCTCATTTACTGGAACAGAGCCGTTTGAAACTGTTTTCAAACAACTTTTATTCGCAAGAGCCTATCTATTCATCAGTAATTTAGTGTTTAAGTATCTCACTGGAACTGCTAAGGTTTTAGACATTTAAGTCTAAGAAAGATCGTATGTCCGTTGAATGTATTTTTTATGTGTATAGGGGAATATTTTAAATATAATTTACTATATGAACTTATAGTGTCTAAATGAGTTATCGTACCTTCTTTGGTGCATTGCATCCCATACACTGCAAAAAAGGAACTGTTGTTTTTAGAGTATTATAGAGGCAGCCGAGATTCCAATTAAAAACTGTAAAATGCACACACACAGTAATAAACTGTAAAACTAGCAGTTTTGCTTAAAAATAATACAGTTTATTGCCGTAAAATTTAGCAATATTATTCTGCAAAAACTACAGTATAATACTGGCAGCCGAGGTTCCAGTTTAAAACTGTAAAATGCACGGTAATAAACTGTTAAACTAGCAATTTTACAGTTTCTTACTGTAAAAATATTACTTTTATGGTTTATTACTGTTATTACTGTAAAATTAGAAATTTTTACAGTTTATTACTATAAAATTAACTGTATTATAATGTAAAAACAACACTCACTTTTTACAGTGTACGTTTGAATTTTTATTGACAGTTCAACATAAAATAATGAACTGACGATCTCATTATGAAATAGGTCATGCCTGATAGCCGCCTAATAAACAGCTACGTGTCGGTTTATTTTATTCCGAGAAGAGAGACTTATGATTCGTTTTGCTTCATGTGTGTAATGGAGTTAAAACGACCTTTTTCCTGAGCCACGTTTTAGATTGATTCATAATGACTATGATTTTAGACATAATGGCATCCGAAACCAGTGCTTGTAGTTTTAGTAGTAATTCACTGCCTCAAATTGTCTTCTGATGTCAAGGGTATTTGCCCCTTTTTGGTTTCAGCAACCTCCGTGCTCCCTCTGAAAGCCAAACTGGAAGCTACGGGGCTGTCTTTAAAAAAAACTGTTTACAAAAGTGGCCATGTTGCTGCAGAGTATCTACTTAAGTTCAGACATATACGTTGCTCTTTAGACCATAGAAAAAAATACTTTCCTTTCTCCTCTCTGCTTTTTCAGCCAGTGCTGTTGTTGTTGTCGTCTTGTCTCAGCTAGGCTGACAATTTGAAGTGCTTGCATCACTTTTCCTTGTACATCCATGTCTGAAGTTGGATTCGACACCGGGACTCAGGCCCGTCATTTCAAGATTTCCAGGGGTTGGGGAGCAAAGAGGGCAAACACAATGCAATTTCATCTGAAAACAGTAAAAACCAAGCCCACTAATAGGTTAATACATTGATTTCTCAAAGCCAGGGGGGCAGTAAACCCTACTTTGACCCCACTTAATGTAGGGTCTGCCGGAATCCCGCCATCTTTGCCAGACTTCCCTGACTAAACAAAGTGTCCGGTTTTTAAGCCAATAAGAGGTTTAATAGAGAAGTAGTTTTCTTTTTTTCGGTGCAGCATTTAAAAAGACAGGCCCGTCATTTAGGGGGAGGGGGCAGGGGGGGGTCAATTACCCCCCCCCCTGGCTTTGAGAAATCAATGTATTAACATATAAGTGGGCGTGGTTTTTGCTGTTTTCCGATGAAATTGCATTGTGTTTTCACCCTTTACCCCCCCCCCCTGGAAAAACTTGAAATGACGTCCCTGTGAAAAGATATCTTCGCTACATTGTGTATTGCAGCAAGTTAAAAAAAAAAGTGATGCACTCAAAACAGCATTTTTTTTCCTCTCAAAAATTTGCTCTGTAATATCATTGTATGACTAACGTTGCTAAGAAAACACTTTTTTCTTTAATTCGATATCATATTATATTAATTAAAACCATGTATTAAAAAAAACTGATGAAATTTTAACGAACTAATAAATACAATACAATACATTTCTTTCTTGCAACCCATTAGTTTTGTTTTTATAATATCAAAAACATTAAGAAGGATTAAAAACCCTTGTTTTTAATTTTATGAATACACTAAAGTTACTTAATTAATAATAATGTTCATATAACAATCCGTAAGTTTGTAGCTTGGGGTTAAACATTATTTTAAAAGGGTTTTTTTAATAGTCCCATTAGTTTACAAAAGTAATTTAAAAATTAATATTTTACAATTTTCTAATGTAGGCTATATTTTTAAGGCGTTATGTTTAAACTTTTCTAAATTTTTACGTTTTCTTAATAAATGAGATGCAATTTAGTAGGAATTGGTTTTTAATTAGCTATATGCTTAAAAGACGAAACAGGTTTCAAAACACAATGAAACATAACGATTCAATCATTCATTTTTACGAGGAATGCTTACAGCACTTTTTTTTCTTTGACATGAAAAAAATTATTACTGAATTTAGGAAAAACATAGATTTAAGTCAGTACAAAAAAAAGAAAAAAAAAACGAGTACAGTGTGAAAATACAAATTAAAATTTAAAAAATACTAGAAAAAAAATTCCTCCTAATCTATCATTTGTCTTACTTTACGGTTAACATTAAAATAATGTTGGATTAATATTCCCTTGAATAATAACAATAAACTATATTTCAGTGATATCATTTTTTAAAAGTAAAAAAGGCCTTTTCTTGGAGTTATCTTTGTGAAACGATACCTGCAGCAGCTAAACTCTTAAAAGTATTTTGATTGTGATCGTAAATTTTTTTCCTACGTCGAAACTGCCATTTATTCTATTACGCGGAGTATGATATATGCTTTATTTGGAGCTTTACGGAGAATACAAATTTTAGTCAACGTCACTGGCTAGATCGTTAATTTTTAGAAATGAGAAAAAATATTGTCTTTTTTGTTAGACATTTATTTTATGTTCGACTTGTAATAGAATTTCTTCAAAGATTAAAATTCTCTAAAACAGCATTCTTTTGTTGTACTGAAATGGTTTTTTTTATTTATGATAATAATACTACTCCTTTTTAATGATAATGATAATAACAATAATATAATAACAGTAATAACAATAATAATAACTGATATTATTATTGTTGTAGTTATCGTTTTTGTTGTTGTTATTATTTTTTATTATTAGTGAGACTGCGTCTAAATAATGGGGAGAGTTTAAAAAAACCCAAAATACATTGATCACAAAGAAACACTCTTTTTCAAAAAAAAAGAATCTGTAGCTTTAAACGAACACGCAAAACGTATCAGCTGGTCAGTCCAGTTTTGCAAATGTTCCATGTTGATACGATTACACAAAATTTTAGGTCCTACTTCTTATAAATAAGCAAAACACGACTTTTTTTTTACATTTTAATCAAAACCTCGGAGGGAAAAGATATTATGTGGTCGTGTTAAAATTTTAGTCTTTTCTTAGTGGCATTAGTATACATACAGAATTTCCTCACCAGCTATTTCAACTTTCTGAATTTGGCATCTTTTGCTCCGCTTTATTGGACAATCCTCCTAATTAAGTATCTGAGATAGATTCAAAATTTTCGGCTCAAGCATCGGAATATACGTTATCTTTATTTTATATTCTCTCTAAAGACTTTTTTGAATTTTAATCAAAACCTCGGTGGGAAAAGATACTATGTGGTCGTGGTAAAATTTTAGTCTTTTCTTAGTGGCATTAGTATACATACAGAATTTCCTCACCAGCTATTTCAACTTTCTGAATTTGGCATCTTTTGCTCCGCTTTATTGGACAATCCTCCTAATTAAGTATCTGAGATTCAAAATTTTCGGCTCAAGCATCGGAATATACGTTATCTTTATTTTATATTCTCTCTAAAGACTTTGTTTTATTTTAATCAAAACCTCGGAGGGAAAAGATATTATGTGGTCGTGGTAAAATTTTAGTCTTTTCTTAGTGGCATTAGTATACATACAGAATTTCCTCATTAGCTATTTCAACTTTCTGAATTCGGCATATTTTGCTCTTCTTTATTGGACAATCCTCCTAATTAAGTATCTGAGATAGATTCTAAATTTTCGGCTCAAGCATCGGAATATACGTTATCTTTATTTTATATTCTCTCTAAAGACTTTTTTGAATTTTAATCAAAACCTCGGTGGGAAAAGATACTATGTGGTCGCGGTAAAATTTTAGTCTTTTCTTAGTGGCATTAGTATACATACAGAATTTCCTCATTAGCTATTTCAACTTTCTGAATTCGGCATATTTTGCTCTTCTTTATTGGACAATCCTCCTAATTAAGTATCTGAGATAGATTCTAAATTTTCGACTCAAGCATCGGAATGTACGTTACCTTTATTTTATATTCTCTCTAATGGCTTACAATTGCTTCAGCATATATTGATATTGTCAACCATATACTGAGATTAATATATTATTCTTTTTTTTGCTATCTACTTGGTACATTACATCTCTTACATATGTTTCTAAGTTTGCACCTGTGTAATATATAGTAACAATAAAACTAATTGATCGTCTCAAATCCCCCTCCTCCATTGAACTGATAATTATAATTTTTAGGTTAATGCTTTCTTAATTTTAAAAGACTAAACTCTAAAAGTGAAATATAATTCAGAAATTGTAAGATACATTAACTAAAAACCAAACGCGTTTTTAAAACCGGAAAAATGAAGATATTTTTTACAAAAAAGGAATCCAGCTGCTGTTCTAAGAAGGAAAACATTGGCCACAATTGTGCAGCTCAAAGTTCAACGAAAGATTTTAACTGTTAAATTGCTGTCCGCTTAACACAATCTCTGTTTTCCGTAAATCTAACTTTACATTCAAACAAAGGCGCTGAAAATAAATATCCCATTTAAATTTCTTCCCGATCCTTGCATTTTATCAAGGAACCATACTTTTTGTTCAATTGCTATTGAAAGTGAAGTAAGAACTCTTATCCCATTAAACAAGCAAATACTATTTCTTTCCTCTTTTACTCGAAAGTCAGCAAGTTTAAACTTCGGCACCATTAGGATTCCTTCTATTTTTAATTCAAAGAGAAACTTCACTCTCTTTGCAAATAAAAGAACAAAACTATAAATATCTTATAGTTGAGCGCACTGGAAAGAGGAAGAAGCCTAATTTATTTTCTGTAAATGATATGCAAATACATTGATACGTAACTTGGGTGCTTTCTAAGTTTGTTTAGTAAAAGTAGTTGTCAGTCTTTACAACTTGATGATTTAGTTTTCTCTCACCTTTATTTGATCGCTGCAAATAAAACTAAGAATGAACCGTTAGTTTAGCGCTAAGACATTCAAGGTATCATTTTTGATTTTTTTGAAAATATAAGACATCACTTACAGCTAATGTAAACTGAATTCATACGATAATTTCAAAAATAATGCAAAATTATACAATTAAAATTATTTTAAATGAAAATTCAATTATATATTCTCGGAGTTTTTAATCTTTGTAAAGCTGTTGAAATAAAGAGAAGAAATTCTGTATACTTAAAGCCGCAAATTAAACAAGATTGAAAATAGTTTTCCTGCAAGTTAAAGCAGTAAATTACAGTATTCAAAGTAAAACTTTGTTCTATTTAACTGCTGAAAGTTTGAGATTTCCAAAATTAAATCAAAATGTTGCGAACAACATGAAGTAAGATTAAGACGGTAACTCCCAATTAAATAAAGCTTTGCAGAAAGAATCTTTAAAAGTTACTAATTAGAAGCAGTATTTATAATTGAATTAATTATAAATTGCGAAAACTGAACTAAAAGAAAAAGACGGGGCTAAAACTAAAATAATGAAGAAGATTAAAGAAATGCTCTCTTATAAATCACAGACTCAATATTTGTGCAAGAAGGAAAGCATATTTTAATCAAACTTTCAATTAGATATTCATAGGAAAATATGCAAAGTTGAATGCTTATAAGAAACTCGTGCTTATGATTATGAAAATTTCGTTTCAAACGTACCAGGGATAATTTTACGGTACTTGTGAGTAATTAGTGCATTTAAAAGTACATTAGTAGGTTAATACAAAATCTAGCTCAGCAGAGAATGATTTTGAGGCAATAGAAAACTAGCAAAATATGTGAAAGTAATTCAGATGTGTTTGAATTTCCATCATGCATTAATATTTATACGCACTCAGGGCCACCTAAAATGCTAGCTAAGTTGACCCAATAGCTCCTTTAATAGGAAAAACAAAAACTGAAAGAGCTTTGATTTTGACAGTATTGTAGTCTTATGAACACGTGGATTAAACATTTACCGTCGTGAATCGTCATTGTGAAGTATTTCAAAATAATTAAATGCGTTTTTTTTTACAGAATTTAAATGTATAAAAGAGAGCAAAAAATAAGATGTTAGCCTATCAATGACATAAAGCGAGTTGCATGATCTAGAATATACGAATGAAGTTCTGTGACGGTATTCTGAAGAATTTCAAGCCAAATTGTATCTAGATGTTGGGGTAAATCGTTAGAATTACGATATCGCAACTAATTTTCATACTGTATATGAAAAAGATCAGTTGATTCAATCAGGCAGGAAAATATTGGAAAAGCTTAAACAACATTTACACCAAAACGTATAATGTGTCGTACCGTATCATGATGTCACGTCAAAACTTACGTCCTTACTTATATTGAACCTCGCATTTAAACTCATTTCCTGAGCACTTGGTTTCTACCACAACGTTTTTATATACGTTGAACATTACTCCATTTTAATACTTTTGACTCCTGTAACCTTTTCTTTAAACATCATATATTCTATCACTACTTGAAGCAATAGCTAGGTTTAAAATCTTCAAGGTCATATCGCTCACTGAGTGCAATAGTGGCACAACTCAAAAAACACCCGTTTTTAACAAAGGACAGGTGCAAATAGGAAAAATACATTCTTTTGAGCCGCAATACTGGCACAGCTCATAATTCAATATTAGGCCGTAAGAAGGCAGCACATTAAAGCGTTTCTTATTCATTTCCCATAGCAATGAAAACTTTAAACCCGTTTATCTCAAAACACGATTTTTTGAGTTGTGCCACTATTGCAGCCCATGAGCGATATTTGTTTCATTTATATGTATATGATTCAAAGAAATAACTCGAGCTTCAAATAATTGTGTGACTAAAAACCGGACTTTTTTTTTAATTAAAAGTAAAAGTGTGATAGCTATGAATAAATTTGTATCCCCCCTTCTCTGATGTGAGAAAAAAGTAATAATAATAAACATAGCTCCGAAATAATTCATGCAGTAAAACTTCAAAATAAAGACCAACAAGTACGCGTTAAACTCCTTGCTAAATGGAATCTCATTACGCTCTTGTTATGCACTTGAAATAATTCGTAAAAAAGATTCTTTAAATAACGAAAGTAACAATTTATCTTTTCAAGAGTAATTTAGATTTTCACTACAAAACATGCAAACTTCATGTTTATTAAAACAGTTCAAGAATGGAAATGGTTTACAGACATTGCAATATTTCTTTAAAAAAAATTAATACATAGAAACTAGCATTAACTGGTTTTTCCTGGAATTTTAACTAATACTATTACTTAGAAACTCAGAGTCTCACAAAGCGAGCAAGTCTATTTGCTGGAAATAGAATGCCGAAATAAAGTCAGAATCTCTGAAGGCTATGATAACGTTTTCTGTCGTATTGTTCAACACACCATTTATTGCAAGACATCAAAGGGTTTTATCAAACAAGTACTTTTCGGTTACTAACTTTGGTGACTTTCAAAAGGGTTACTGTATTGAGTTATTAAATTACGAGATTTAACAATGTCCTTTAGAAGGAGATAAATAGTATTTATGTGTTTATAATTATGTAAAGAAAATGCTTTTTATCCATGTCATCTTTAAACGATTCAACGTATATTTTAGCAATTTGTTTCTATTTATCCAACTGTTCATTTACTATTTATATGAAAGCGTTTAGGGTTGGTTCGGGTAAGTGGGCCACCCTCCTTAAAACTTAAATGCGCATATGATTTTTGTACTGATCGTGTTATATTTCATCACAATGATTGGTTTTGAATATGTTTGGGTTTCATGGAACTTTTTTAGATCATATAATTAGTCAAATTTTCAAAAAAAAAATTTTGCGAGTTCGAGCAACATTTTTCAAAGTGTTTTAATGTTGATTTTTATTTTTTGAATGATAATGATGCAGACATAAGGAATTGATTCTTTAGCTGCAAAAGCTGGTAACTATGTTTTTGGGAAACTTGCATAAAAGAAAAATATAAAGTATTATGAAGTTCTAACTTTACAATATGATACAAATGAAAAAATGCTGCTGCATTTGATAGAAAGAATAGAAATAGCTACACTTTTTATTGGTTTGATGTAAGTGATGTTAGAATTATAACTGAGGATGAAATGATAATGTCTCTCTCTCAACAAACTTCAAACAGACGCTGCCATTAAGTGTTTCCATTTTTTTTCAACCTATATATTTTTTCTTATTTGACCAAAATTGATCTTAATCGACTCTATTATGTTTGTTCAACACTAATTTATATGTAAAAGCAAAAAATATGCCTAACGGCTTTTAATGAATTTCACAGACACAATTGTTTTGTATTCTGCTTTATAATTTTCTGTCATACACATTTCAATGTAAGTAGATATCTCGTTAATGGATACATTTACAAAAAAGTATTTCCTACTAAAATGTTACATACTTTATCAGGTAGGACATGCAAACCCCTTTTTTAGATATGCTCACTTCAAATATAAATAAATGAGGGGTGGCCCACTTACCCCTTTCTAGGGGGTAAGTGGGCCACCCACGTCATTTTTTAAATAATACGATAGTTAAAAACATTTAAAGCATTTTTTTAGGGAATAATGCTGAACTTGTGTTTATTAATAATGTCCAAGATAAAATAAGTCAACAAGTTTTAACTTTTTTTGCTTTAAAGTGTGTTGCATAAGGCTTTAAAAACGAACAGTTCTAAAAAGGGGGCCCACTTACCCTAACCAACCCTAACTAAATGAGGGCTAGTTTATTCCTTATTATGAAGCCTTTAAAAAAGAGCAACTGCTTATTTTTAATCATATCCGCCAGCATATAACAGCGAAAATAGGGTCCCCTGTACGATTCCTGCTGCTTGCGAATCACGAATTTTATTTATCAGTATTTTATCCATTACAGTACAATTTTTCAGCAAAATAAGATTGTACGGTAAAAATTACTAGCTAAATAGATTCCAGTGTGTTTTACCCTAACATTTTACGAAAAAATCTTAGCGCTCAACTTACACGTAACCGGAAGAGTAATGAAGAATAGGTATAACGTGTATAGGTGGTAGAGCGTGTAGAATATAAGTGGTGTAGAGCGTAGAATGTAAGTTTTGTAACGCGTACAATGTAAGTGGTACAGCGTGTAGAATAGACGAGGTATAACTTAGTAGGGCAAAGTGACGATATGGAACAAGAAACCTGCTCTCCGTTAGATTACAGACGTACTCCGTTTCGTACACCCGTCTGGGCCTAGTGTCTGAAGTCTAGACAGTAACATGTTCTTTCAATCACCTAATAAATGCCGTGTGTCTGGATTAATTATCGCAGAACGCGTCAGCAGATGTTCTCTTAAAAGCTACACACGCTTTTGACAAGGTAATGGCTTAGACACGACTTAGGCAGAAAGCCCTGATCTATATTCATGATTGTGATTAACTCATTTTCTCTTGACACTCGTTTTAAAGGAGCAATTTGGTGATTTAAAGTTAAGCATAAACGTCGCTTTACAACTTTATTTTATTACCTATTTTCAGGATAACATAAATAAAATGTCAGAAAGTTGCATTTAATACTTATCTGGTGTCATCTGTTTTGACTTTTTTAGTGGGTTTAGTGTGTAATACACTACCAGCTTGGCAATATCATCCAGATACTGCAGTTTCATCCTCATTAGGAATCATTAGTCTGAATTTACTACTTAACGCGTCTAGTGTGCGCGCAGTAGTGTGTAACATGTAACGCTAGACTTCTTGAAAAATTAATGTAAAATTTGGCAAAACAGATGATTGATCTTACTGAAATTAATCCTGATTTTTTTTCTTATTTTCTCTTTCTTTCTTTCTTTTCTTTTTTGTTAAGATTTTAATTTTTTACGCAATTTTAGAATTAAATATATATATTTTTTTTCGTTCTATTTAATCAAATTTCAACTATTGTCTTACCTTTCTTTTTTTTTGGGGGGGGGTCAGTATGAAGTCAAGGCACTTAAATTTTTAAATGATAACTAACTAATTGCTGTCAAATAGTAGCAATACACTTGTACTTTTTTCTCGCCATAGGATAGAGCTTCAATATCTGTATATGATAAGGCATTGTAAAATCATGTGGCATAAAAAAAATGTGAGATAATTCACTTGTTTAGCATAATTTTACCTCACTGCTTTCATTCTCTCTACAACTTTTCCCTCCCAGAAGAGCGAACAGTCCTGAACATTTTAAACTTATTTGTTCGACTACAAAATGCCCTTCTAAAACACGGCGGGGTTACGGCTTTCATCGGGCTCTTAACTACTAGCATAACATCATAAAAATTTCACTACTAGACTATTTCAAAGCTTAGAAAAAAATGCAAAACATTTGATGTAGCTAAACAATTTACAATAAGAGCAAAAATTAAGCCTGCTAATTATCATGTCCTAAAATCAAAGGAGATTTATCGCACGTGTGGACTTTCTACACAAAGTAGTAACTTAACCGATTTATCTAGTGTAATGTTAAACCTCGGTTATGTCACTGTTTCACCATTTTTCTGTGTGTTTAAGGTTACACAAGAATTACCTGTCAAAAGAAAAGAAAAAGCATTTTTCAGGCTGGACGATTACTTTCAATTTTTGCCAGGTTCATGCTTTCCCAAAACAATTTTGCCCACATTCATAAGTTATTTTAATGACACACGATAGGATTGAACCCAAAACCACAAAATTCCCGAGTGCAGAAAACTATCTAAGCAAGTTCGTTTTACCGTTGGGCTGGTTAAGGCACGTCTTGGTTACGTTCACAAGACGTCAAGAGCTCTGCTCCGATGTTTCTCTTAACGCATGCGCTCCAGTAATTATTTGATGCTTGGTGGCATCAGCTGCTTCCTCCAACAATGGGAGTTTTCTTAAATTCAGATTAGCTTCCTCCAGAAGTTGTGTAACTTAACACCGATCAACAATGACACATATTTTTTACAGGGTTCTTACTTCCTTGATTGTTCCGTAATGAACGATAATATGTGTTACAACTTTATCTTCGGCGTGCAACCACCCTGCCGCCATGCACGTGCATCAGTCTCTCTACCAATACATGGTGCCACAATACACGCAGAAACGCAGAGTCAGTTGCATAGACGTTCTGACCTTGCTTCAATTGAATGACCTTAATATACAAACCTGATAAGTCAAACATATGCGTGTTCAGATTGTGATTGGAACTTTTGATGACTGCTGAGTTATTGGCAAATCTTCTAAATTTAATGTTAATCTAGTATTCTGTTAAACTTTTTGCTAGCCTTTACGGAGAGATATTTTGTTAAAATGTATTAGATTTCACGTTATAGTGAATTTTTTAACTAGCACAATATAATTCCAGAAGGTCTAAACAATTCTACAGTAAGTAGAAAAATCGATTATGTAACTATAACGAGTATTTCAAATTATAAAATTAGTTTTACGTGTATTAATAAAATTATGTTACATATTACATGTTTGAGGGTTCGGATAGTATATTATTGTAAATGTAAAATTGCAACATGTTTCTATAATTTGTATGCAATACGAAACGGGACATTGATACATTTTATACATTTTCTCTCTCTTATCTCATTGCCTCAAAAGAAGAAAATTTTGCCTGCATAAAAAACTGAACTGCTTAAGAAATGTAGCATTAAATCATAAAAAGCTACCAAAAACCAGGAAAATAGGTTTATGCGCTTTATACGACTCTGACCAATCATAAATTTTTATAGCTTTGCAACAAAAAGTTGTCTTTCAGACAACAACGGACTTATAAAATATTCCGTGTTATAACAAACAGGTATAATAAAGGTAAGCAGACATGCTCTAAATTCGAATAAAAAAAGCAGTTGGGTTGGTAAGTTTATTATGTGTAACAATCGATAAAATTCCCTTTAAAGAATATTTTTTTAATATCGGATGCATGTTGTAACAGGTTTTCTATTCTTGGAATTGAATTGTATCTTCGTCTTTATTAAATGCTAGCCCATATATATATATATATATATATATATATATATATATATTATATATATTATATATATATAAGGTAGTCCATAGCATATAAGTGAAAAATTAATTTAACATTTGGGTCAGTAAATGACTGGTAAATTTTTTTTTTAAGAATAACACGGGCAACAAATTAGGTAAAACATCAAAAAAAAAAGTCTTCAATTTTTGTAATTACAGTTATTATTTCTATTTCAATTTAAAACAAATATACACGGTATTGCAGCTTCAAGAGGGAAAGCTGTCACTCACACATAAGATTTTACTTTATTATTTACTTGAATTTGAAAAAACAAAACAAAAAAACAACAACATATTTTTATTTTATGGAAAAAAGTCAATTTTACAGCCGCTACGGCACCATTTAATTTGTTAGGGGGAAAAAAAAATATATATATATATATATATATATATATATGTATATATATAATTTAGTTTTTTTTATTACCCAAGTCTTGTCGTTAAGTTTTGAAGTAATACCCAGTGTTTTCTATCCACAAAAATAGGAGTGAATCCATTTTCTGTTGTTCTAAATCAAAAAAACAGCATTCTGTTCTTTATCTCTTTCGCTGATCCATCGATTTGTCAATACCCCAGGTGTTGAATTTTTCATCCAGATAATCCAATACTAGATCTGCTGAATATGAGCGATCAAGTCTTTCTGAAAGGACAAGACTTTGACACGCTTTATCAGCCAAAGGCATAAATCCATTTCTAAGTAGCAATAAAAGGTCGCACTGCTAACTTGGCCCAGTTACATTTATGGAAAAGAAAAGAACGGCAAAGGTGAAGCATAACCTGTTGACTACCATGAAAGAAAAATAGAAATATTTTTCAAGGTTGTTTAAATTTTGCTATTAAGTATTGGATAAAATAAAATAATAGGACAAAATTAAATATTAAAATGCAATAGGATAAGGGCAGGTAGGTTGTTCGTTCATATAAGTAGGTCGTAACTGTCGTAGTTAAATATTTTGCAGCATTTTATTTCATTATGTCCCAAATTAATTTAGCAATGATTTTTTTTAGTTGAAAATGCATCAAACAACATGAATACCGTACCGAGTATATAATTTTTGAAAATTAGTAGGGTCTATGGCCCCCTACGCCTTAGAGTCCCTCAGAAAACTGTTTCCAATTGCAAGTACCATCTGTCGGCCTCTTAGCAAAATACAAGGAGTGGTACTTAAAGACTTCAGCATGATTCTAGCCATTTAGGATTCATAAAACTAAATTAATATAAGCGGGACTTATGAGTCCCGCCAGGGCATAAAGGGTTTAAAAAAAAGCATTTCGTAAAAAAATGTTTTATTTACTTTAGAATATAGAAACTGCATTTATAATGGGACAAAGCATTCGTAGAAAATCTACTTTGATTTTTTTCCTTTGAACTGTGAAAAGTACTCTACGCTAAAGTTTACAAATACCTTTGTGCTAAAGATGTACAGAAAATAAACAACGTTACAATGCACAAATGAGCAGGGATACTGCAGACACGTGTTTCGGCGTTACAAGGAACGCCTTTATCAATGCAAAAAAGTTGTGAGCTTATGGATGCACAGACATCCGACAAACTTTTGTCGGATGTCCGACATGCTTTTGTCGGATGTCTGTGCATCCATAAGCTCACAACTTTTTTGCATTGATAAAGGCGTTCCTTGTAACGCCGAAACACGTGTCTGCAGTATCCCTGCTCATTTGTGCATTGTAATGTTGTTTATTTTCTGTACTCTACGCTATTAACTGAAATGTGCTTTTAAGCATAGTATGCCATTGTAAGAAGCGTTTATGGTGCATAAGCTAAATATTTTAAAAATATAAATGTCGCAAAGCTTAAGCACCGTGTATGTTCACCGAAAAAGGAAATGATCCGCTAGAAAATTTTACTTATGTTTTGAGGGGAAAACACGATAAAAACGTAAGATCTAATGCATGTAAAACAGCAAGTTATTTTTACAAAGTTGTGTTGTAACGTTTGTCAAAAAATGCTATGATAAATTAAAATGATGAAAAGCCGCTTCCCGCTTCCAATACTGGAAGCTTTTTTATTCACCAAAGATGGATTAAAAATATTTTTGAAGAGCTTTCATTTAATGTTTTAGATTACAAAGAGTTGGAATGAAGAGAATCAACTAATTCAATGTTAATTGTGTTGGATTATTAATAGAGAGCCAAAAATAGTAATGTTTAAAATAGGGGAACAAATACCGCCCATGTTTCTAGTATCAGCCATTATAGTTTCGTGAAGACGAGCGCTAAACGAAACAACAGTGTAAGCCAACAGGAAAACTTAGAAAATGCAAATAAGTCTGATTTTTATGCTGTTTTGTTTTTTGGAGTTGATTTATAAAATGTTCAATTCATCTCAATATAGATAATGTAGTAATGAATACTATTCCATTGCTTCACAAACTCTTTGTATACCTTTAGGTAATAGGCCATTGGTTAAGCTGCATTGAGTTTGGATTTACTTATATTTAGCGAATTTGCAGTATAGGCCGCCATGATTGGTTGCAAATAATATTGTCCACTATAGTGTTCCAGTTATCACCAAGTAGGTGATATCCACAATGTAGGAGCAAAGGCCAGAACATAAATTGCAAACTACAGAGCAACATCCCCCATGTCTTTATTTAAGATATTTTAGTGATTTATTTATTTATTAATTATTTTTTATTGATCATGTAAAATCCTTAGAACCTCCAGAAAGTTTTTTGACACTCCATGTTTAACTTTGGTTTTATAGTTGCGGTTATGTGTGAATTGTTTTTTCGCTTTTCCAACCATAAATGAGGGTCCAATTCTCATTACGAGGTTTAATGCCCAAGATTGAATAAATGAAAGCTTGTATATCGCTCACAAAGGAAATAGATTTCCTTTTAACTGTATAATCTATCATATTAAATGCAACTTGTTTTCATAGAAATAAGAAAACAACATATATGTAACTACATATAATAGTTAACTCTGATAATAATTTTTCGCTAGCTTAATGCTGTAACCCAACTTTTCAAGAAAAAAAAAGTGACAGAAAGCAGAATGCCTTCCCACAAAGTTTGAGCAGAACCTTCTATTGCGTTCATTCTGCTGAAGACAGCTTCTCGATTCGTTTTTTCTAACATGAATGAAACAGTTTCCAAGATCATAAATCATTCTAAGCAGACCCAGCCCCTGATTGCTAAAGGAAACTTCAACACTGAGAATAAAACAGTTGTTTGCCATTCAATAAACGGCAGTTTGGACTAGTCGGTCGCCGAGGGACAACATTTTGAGTCACCAGAAACGGAATGAAAGCGAATGCTCGTTTGGAATATTAACTAACGTTTCTCGACGTTGAAAGACTGCATTTGTAACAGCGCCATCTGATGGATGGCACTTTATTTAAATGCGCCTTAGAAAAAATCTCGAACACGGTGTAGTTTTTGTTTCTATGTGATTGCGTCTATGCGTTAGGATGGAAGATTTTGTTTTAAAATCCCGTTATCATTTTGATTAGGAAAATAAATTCCTAAAAAATCATAATTTGAGTTTAATAGTATACAATATGAAGTACTTTTAGTATACAAGAAGGGAGACATTATAAATGGGATAGGAACAGAAGCCTTAATTTCCGGAAGTTTCAAGGAGTAAAATAAAAAGGAAAGAAAAGAAATACTGATTCATGTAAGAAAGAAGAAGAAAAAAAATCCTTATATTTAAATCCTACGAACCCATTCTTCAATGTTTAGTCCTGAAGGAGAAAAAATATCACATGTCCACAGTTTTGAGGATTAAAATTAGTCTTGTTATTTATTGAAAAACATGCTAAGACTGTATTCACATACAGCATCAGTATATAGGGATCTGTAGTCATCTATACTAATTTTATAAAGCTGTAGAGTTTGTTTGTTTGTCTCTTTGCTTGTTTGCTTGAACGCGTTAATCTCAGGAACTACTGGTTCGATTTGAAAAATTATTTTTGTGTTGAATAGTTCATTTATCCAGGAAGGCTTTAGGCTATAGGAGTTGTTGTTATAATTAAAAATAATAATGTAAAAAATAATAAACTCTACGAAAAGAATTAGTTTTCTCTCTTATCGGGAGATGGCGCTCATAAAGACTATTGCTAAGCTTTTGCAACTGTGGAGGCGCCCTCTACATTCAATGGTTGACAATCAAGCAGTTGCTCTTGCCTTTTAATGTGGATTAGTTTCCACTCTTCTCGAGAGATGTCGTTCGTTAAAATATATTTTTTTTTTAGCAACTGTGTAAACAGCGCGGGTTGACAATTGCTCTATCCTCGAGAGTCTTGCCTCTTGCCACAGGCTCAGATCACAAAATGGTTTTCGTGGTTTTTTTTGATATTCAGGTCTATAATTTGTTTTGTATGATTTTTCTATTAACTTTTGTCTTCCTTATTTCTGCATTGTTAGTATTTGTTCTTCATTTGTGGTTGTTCTCTGTAACTTAATTATTATAGTGTACCTCAGGTACTTAACTAAGCACACAATTTAAAACCGCAGTATATTTATATAGGGTATTGTTTTCTTTTGACTTTTTTTTCTTTTGTAATAGGTAGGTAAGTAGGTTTCAAATGAGTCAAACTTTCTTTTTTTTTTTTTTTAATGATTTAAGATAGTTACTAATCTAAGTAAATAATATGATTCGTCATATTTTCGTAACATTTTAACTATTTTGTATCATTGGTACTAAACACATAATTTAATTGCATAGTATTTTTATATTGGGCAGTGTTTAATTATTCTTTTAACGTTTTATTCCTTATGTAGCACATATATACGTTGGCTTCAAATAAGTCTGTTTTTTTTAATAGTTGCAAATAGTTACTAATCTAAATAAATAATCTGATTTGTCATGGTTTAGTACAACATGGGTACTTATCTAAACACATAATAAAAGTGCGTGGTACTTTTATATTGAGTATTGTGTTGAATAGTACATTTATGCAGAGGTAGCCCGCGTAACGTCGGGCCACGCAGCTAGTATTAAATAAATATATACAGCACAAAATGCGACACCTCATTTTTTTTACAAAAAAAACAGCCTAAGAACTATATTTGGTAGCATTTTAAACATTAGAAAAGATTTTATTTCCAAAAAGGCTACCAATAAAGTAAAAAATGAATAAATACTTTTGAGCTGAAAAGTACTAAATTTAAACAAAAATTTTTAAAAAGCAAGTATTTTTAACAGCTAATTGGCATCTTTTTTGGTGCAGTACAATATCAAATGTTTTACAGTGACATTTGCTAAAAGCTTAAAACTATCTAAATGTAAACAATTTCCCCAAACTTAAATATATATCATAACAAAATAATAATATTTATAGGTGTATATAATATATCTTTCCAGACAGTCCCTCCCCCCCTTGTTTTTGCATTTTGAATACCGGTCAACGAAGATAAATGTTCAAGGTGTTAAAATTTGTGAAATAGTGCATATATAAAAATTGATTTTAGAATCGAAATCTTATTACTAGAAGGAATCTGCAAGAAAATCTTTGTTATGGATTTTCTTAAAGTTGTCGAATGAGTTTAACTTATCTTATCAATTGAAAAGGACAGAGGGAGACTCAAGAAATCTTTGAACCAAACAATTTAATGATTGCGAGTTTCAGTAAAAACTAAAATCTACTTCACTTTACATTTTTTAAAAATACTTATTGGAGTTTTAAAATATATTTCAGCATATAATGATAAGAATATTTCAAATTAAATACAAAGCTGTGTTTCTACATTTTGATTCATGCAAAACAAAAATCATGTATAAATGTTTAAAAAATAATAATTAAAAAAAAATGAAGTAACATGAATCAAAGTTGAGTAAGTGCAAAATCTTTAAGATTAGAGATAACTGGCAGAAATGGTAGGCAAAATTATCATTTATTTTAGGACAGGAATTGGTCATTGTAGCAATGGTAGGCTGTGCCTGATTAAGGAAAACTCTTTAACGTGTAATCTTACTCCGTAAATACGGCGGCAGGAATGCTGCCTCCACTGATATAGAGCAACGTAACCAATATATCTGGGGCAAGGTTACACCATTTTAATGTATCTAAAGCGGAACGATTAACCAATTATTGTGTAAGGTTACATCAGCATTCTATGTAATAAGAAAGAAAAAAGAGCATTCATTAGGATAGAAGATGTCGTTCAATTATTCTTTTATTTAATGTTTGTCAGGTTTATGCTTTCCCACTACCAATCAATTTTGCACAAATTCGTAAGTTATTTCCATTACACACGCTAGGATCGAAGTTCGAACCACGAGGTTACCGCTTATAGATAGCAAGCGTTTTGACCACTTGACCGTTTAAGGCCCATCTTGATTGCGTTCATATTACTTCAAGAGGTCTGTACCGATGTTTGTCATAACGCATGCGCTTGGAATAACACTCCAGTCATTTCAAGGTTTGGTGAAACTTTACACCGGCTGCTTGAAACTTTCCTCCAACAATGAGAGGTCTTTAAAATCGTAACAGCTTACTACAGAAGTTGCGCAACGTAACACCTATTATCCTTTTACATTTTTTACAGTGATTTCAAGCCTTATAGTGGTTTAAAATTAACACGTGTTTCACTCAAAACTTAAAAAGTCCATTTCAACCCCTTTACTTCTCTTGGCTTGCCTCATTTTTGTCATTATTATTTCTTTACTTTAGCTTCCGCTTCTTTTTCGACTCTTTAAACTCTCCCATCTTTATTCTGAAAACATCAAACTAATACTTTGTGTGTTAAGGATTTGCAAAATAAGGTAACTAAATTCAAAATCTTGATATCCTGCATATTTTGTAATGGAAAGATTCACTCTAACTCATCTACTGAATAAACATACACAAGTGGGAGAAACGCAGCTTTTGAAGTTATTTGATTCATTAAGCATTGCAATTTTGAAACTTTTGAGTAGTCAGCGAGAGATTTCGAACCTTCATTAGAAATTGTTTTGATAGCTAATAAAACAAATATTGATTATTTGGGAGTTTCTGAACTTAAAGGCGAGAATGATTCAAAATTAATGTTTTGAAATTTACGCAATTCTAAATGAAAATATTTTAACGATAAGGATTTAGAAATCAGAGGAACAAATGTGCTCAAATACAAATATTATGTTTATTCGTTCGTACACTTCGTAACAAAAAAAGAGATATTTTCTTCTGTTTTCTGGTTTTAAATAGCCAAATCTTACTAATTTTGAGTCTAGAAAAACGAATATGTAACAATTTTTTTTTAATGTATCTCTTGCTTGCAAGGTTGAGTAGAGGCTACTGGAGAAAAACTCATACTAACCACCCATTAGTTTTAAATAAAATTTAAACAGAAATTCCTGTGCAACAAATATAATTAAATAGGTCATGTTTCATTGAACAATGTTTAATTTCCTGATACCAGTGGCTGTTTATTTTTCCTATTGTAAACACATGGTTTTTGATTGTTTCTTGGTACGTCAAAGACGGGTGATCTCTTGTAAAAATCCAGCAGTATTTGGAAAGTATTGACTCAGCTCAATGACCCTAAAATTTGCGTTCCAATGCAGATATAGTTTAGAAAAACAGTTTCCAATGCTCATCATTCACAGCTGCATAGTTTTTAGGCAAAAATCCTGGGAGAAATATAGAAAATGGCGTTTAAGAGACATACATTGCAAAAATGGTCAAATAAATCCTGTAAGATTTACAAACAACTGTGCATAGTCCTGGTTTTCCATTATGCTTAGAAATACTTGTAACGCACCCTTAAAGGCTTCCGAGGCGTTTTTCTTTTTCTCTAAAAATGTTTTATCAAAACAGTAATCCTCGTAATTCTGCATATCTGAAGGGTAGTTAAAAATTACCTCCTTAACCTTTGCTGCAATATCTGTACCTCAGAACCAGAACGACGTGCCCAAAAATGGAGATTTTCACTTTTTTGCTTCATTGTATGTAGAATCTTATTATACATCGACCCATTAAAACAGTATTCTATAAAACTAATTATTTCACAATTATTTAGCAGCGTGAAAAGAGCGCAAGTCCCATCCTCTTGCATGACTGCACTCTACTGAAAAATGACGCATGGACTTACGTTATTTTGGTTCTGAGGCACAGATATATCTTGAGAATAACCCTTTAACCCATTAATACCTAGCGTCCCTTTTTAGAGACGGTCAAAAAAAGGATCTGAATTTCCCCAAAATGAACATTTCAACCAAATAATAGTGTTCAATTAGTACCTTGTTAGTGTTTTAATTTGTTATTAACAGATTGCAGCACATAACCATTGTAAAGTGTGTTTTGTAACAGTTTTAATATGATCTTTATCAAAAATGACATCGTTCACAATCTCAAGAAAAAAAAGCTAAGTTTTCAAAGTTATTCCCAGCTTCCCAGTTTATGTTAATTGCTGATTGTATTTCTTCTTATAAAATGTCTTTTTAAATATTATATCGTAGGCAGAAAAAAAAAATTAGTAAAAAAAGTATGTACCCTCTGGGGTCTATCGTAACTTTTAAGGGAAGATGTTTCTTTTCTTAATAAAAAAAAAAAATATTTCTTACATAATATTTTAATTATTATTTTTCCTGTTCATTAAACACTGTTTGTAACCAGTATACAAGTTATCCTTGGAAAAAAAAATGTCAAGCATTAATGAGTTAAGGCATTGGCAAACCATCTTTGTTCATAGCATTCACCACACTCTTTATAATACCCGACAGAACAAGTATGGGTGGAAGCTGAAACGGGTGGATATGATAGAGAGACTGATGTTCGGCATTTTTCAATTTCTTGAAGCAGCATGATGTTTTGTGCAATGAGATTTTCGGTCGCAACCCGCCATCAAAGTTTCAAGACGGTTAGTTCCGACGGAGGTGCTTCTGTCTGCAGGAGAAAACAGAAGATTATACTAAAATGCAACTTAACTCGGCACTGACGTCACTACGGGTGGAGCCAATAAGAGCTTACAAGCAGTCAGCGATCTCCTCTAATTTTCCAAATAGGCTGTGACGTTTTATCTAGCTCGTTTTTCATAGGCTAACGTCACGCAAACGTCACGCTGACGTCAAGATGTTTTTGCCAAGAAAGGTTGCATTGTAGTATAGTGAAATTCCACTACGTTATTGGCTCTATATCTTGAAAACAAAAGCCCATTTCAATATCTTATGGTGATTTTCGTGTTCAACGGGTCAAAATGCTTCGGAAATATCTATTTTTGAGCGGAATACAGTTTTGGTGTAGAGTTGTGTTATCAAACATAAAATTGAGATCACGCCAGATCCCTGAAAAACATAATACACATAAAAGTAAGCTCATAAAATTTCCGCTTTTGTTAAAATAACGCATCTTTCAGCGTGGAAAATAAAAAAATAAAATTATGCACATTATATTAATATCTCTTATAATTTACTACTAGTTTGAACTATTGTAAGGGAAACTAGGAAGTTTTGACCCACTTTTTATAAATACATTTTTTCATTTTTTTCCAACAACTATAATGTTTCCAAATTGACATTATTTGTGTCTTGATGATGTCTGGTAACTTTTTGCGTCATTAGTTTTTATTTAAATTCTGCATTAAGTTTTTTATTACCTATTTTTTGAAAGTGTCCAAACTGGTCCAAACCTCCCCACTTCAGGGAGATTTGACCCATCATACAGGAGCCTTGACCAACAAAGATTACAAGTTTAAAAAATCATGCAAAAATAATTAGATGTCCAATCAGATACTATTACAAGGTACCGGCAATAATTAGGTCTACGAAAATGATATAAATTTTTGTTATTAGTGTTATTTGTATTTAGTGTTCAATGAGTACCTTGGTACTGTTTCAATTCGTTATTAACAGATTGCAGCACATAATCATTATAAAGTGTGTTCCTTAACAGTTTTGATATGATCTTTATCAAAAATTACATCGTTCACAACTCAAGAAGTCTTTTCAAAGTTATTCCCAGCTTCCCAGTTTATGTTAATTGCTGATTTTATTTCTTCTTATAAATGTCTTTTTAAATATTATATCTCAGGCAGAAAAAATTTTAGTAAAAAAAGTATGTACCCTTTGGGGTCTATCGTAACTTTTAAGGGACGATTTTTCTTTCCTTAATAAAAAAATTTTTTTACATAATATTTTTTTATTATTTTTCCTGCCCATTAAACACTGTTTGTAACCAGTATACAAAATATCTTTGGGGGAAAAATGTCAGGCATTAATGGGTTAAAGAGGTATCTGAAAATTCTTGATTTGGTAAACTTTCTGCTGCATTTGACTTTTCTAGATAATTATTTTTTGATTTTCATGTTTTAAAATAAAATTTTCAACACTTTTGTTATAATAAAATAAATAAATATAGCAAAAAAATTCAAGACAGTAAAGACGAGTTTAGTATCTCAATGAATTTGCTAACAGGTAATAATACAAGTTTCAACTGGGCTTAGTTTGATGAGAATAATGCATTAAAACATTTAGTGATTTAAATAAATATTGAGTGAGCGCTTTAAAGTTAAGAACAAAAACTTGTTTATTTGAATTAAAAAGTTCTTTTTTGAACAAATTAAATGTTGTATACAGTTTACAATTTACAATTGAAATGACGAAATTTGACCGTGCCAAACTCCCGGAATCGAGATGAGTCAAACCTCCTTAAATGGCCATTTTAGAATCACAGTTAAAAACACATAACTTAAAAAAAATAATTAAAAAATAAGTGCGAAGTATATTAATCAGAGTACACAAATAATTCAGTGAAATTTGGTTTATGTTAATATCGAAGAGCATGGCAGAGATGATCTTGCAACAAGAAAAAATGCTTTTCGTATAAGACATAATATAGGATTACTCCTTGATTCTACTTCAAAATTGTTAATGGCTAGAACAACCTTTGGTTCTACTTGGTACCTTGCTACGGCTTAAGGCTCATCAGTCAAATAAATGTTTAAATATTAAAAATAGAGGGTGGGTCAAACTTGCCGTGCGGGCACGCCTTCCAAGTTTCCACTACTCTAATTGTAAATTTTGTGCGAAGGAAGATCAAAATGAGAGCAAGAACTTTTAAAGAAATTTGCACGTAAAAGATTGGAAGCTGTGGATAAATCTTCTCAAAAAGTTGTTACATTTATTGATTTATATACTTATTATAGAGAAAGTGATTAGTGCCTGCATTCATAAATCTATATTACTTTATAATTCTTTAAAAAAATTTCAAATTTGCAGCAATCGGGATTCCGAGATATATTTGGAAATCAAAATTTTGAGAGACGTCTAGTGGATGTTAGAATAATATTTCAGAGGAATATTCTAATTTTGTAGTTGTAGTTATTTCATCAGATCTGATTGTTCCCATAAAAGTTTCGCGAAACGAGACACGTTTTTAATGATAATTTATATATATATATATATATATATATATATATATATATATATATATATATTTTTAATGTTTAATACAAAGCAATTAAGCATTTATCAAAAAATTTAAAAAGCAGGCCATTTTTGAGCAATTAAGAGTTCAATTTAAATAAATATTTTTACATTCAGTGATCATTCAGTTTAGTAATACCGGTCAAAACACGGGACTGGTTTTTTCAAGGAAGATTTTTGAAAAGGATATTAGAAAAAGTTAAAAAAACGAACCTTGACAAATATAAATAAAATATTTAAGAGATCTAAGAATAAGGTAAACAGATTTAAGTGGATTTGTATACATATTTCAACATGAATGACAATGTTGAGAAAAACAAAGCTTAAGTTAATTCAGACAAGGTGTGGGATTCTTCTATTCTTCAGAAACTATAGCATTCCTCGCTTAACCTTTTCGATCCGGGCTGCTTATATAGAAATTTTTCTTTCGACCGACAGTTGAACCACAGATTTCTTTTCCATTGAAAAGATAAGGTGTAAACTGTCGTACCAGACGTATGAAACCTTGAAAAAATCCCCAGCTACAAAGGGTTCGAGTGAAAATCTCAAGCCCATCCTCTAAAAAAAAGACTTACGGTACAACATGTGTACAGCGCGGTTCTTAAAAGTTAATTCAACAGTGTTGTTCCTCACTAAGACAAAGCAGTAGGCAATAATATTTTTATCCTACGTTGGCATTTTAAAGCAATAGTGTAATAAAATTTTGCTATTTATTAAGAAAAATTATCACAATGTTAATAGATAAATATTTAATGGTTTGTATTCCTTTTTCTGGTGACATTTTCATGCTCCATTTTAACTTGCAAGTAGTGTAAAATATCACTGAATGCAAATTACTAATATTACGCAATTGCTCTTACTTGTTCTAGTGTCTAAAATATATTGTGTATAAAATATTATATCTCGCATAACCATATGTTGAACTTATTTATTGATATTACCCGAGTAGCACTTCACGCCATATTTCAAGCTTAAAGCAAATCACCAAGTTATACCAAATAATCGACATAAATTTCTCGCCTCAGAGTGCTTGGCTAGAAAAATTCATTTCTAAAATTTCTCTCTCAGTCATTTTGATTATTGCTGTTGAAATCATCGTGAGAATAAATCAAGAACACGATCAGAAAAGTAATACTTAAAATCCGAACTTCATCTTTCCTTTTATCGGAGTTTTGTGTAAATTCGATAGAATTCTGAGAATTACTTTACGAAAATATCGTAGCCATTAAATGATGAAACAATTTTGAGCTTTAATGGTTCATGAGAATTTTCGTTAAAATAGGTTTTTTTTAGTATTTGCAAACTCTGGTAAATATACAAAGCATTTTTTTGCAGGACAAATGGACTGAATGATATAACAGCGTACGCAGCTATTTTGCATAATCTTAAATTTTTGCACAGAATTAATTTCTAGTAAAAATAAAATTTATTGAACAAACCTTATAATGTCTTCTGTTTTTAGAACATTAAGTAATTCCTTTAAGAATCAAAACTCTTCTTTTTTTTTTTTTGAGATTAATCTCTTTAGTTTGACAATTGTAGCTTTACTTATTTATTAACTATACCTGAAAGCTGTAAAATGTATTAACAGTTAATATTTTATATTCAACGAATTTTATAAGTAACATTATCCTTTTACTCTGGGGGAAGTGTTGTGATCGTTAAAAATGATACATTTAAATTTTTTTTTCCCACTGTTTCCACTTATTATGAGATTTGTAACTTTTGAAAGTGTTTTTTTTTCACTAAAATATTTTTGCTCACCTCTGCTTGTACTTTGTGAAATAAACCAAACTATATAAGCAGTATGTTAGAGAGCAACATGGCAACAAACATGGCACAAAACATGGCACTTTCATGACTTATTTAAGTTTTAAAAATACGCAGACTAAATAAAACAAGACATTTAAATTTCTCCAATTGAAATTTTGCAAAAATAATGCGATATTACCTCTAAAGTGTAAATGAAAAAAAAAACGCACCGTAAGAAGTTCCGTCATTGATTTATTATTTCTTATATAAATTCAAGTAAACGTACAAATAATACGTATTTATTGCAATCTTGTTTTTGAGTTGCGCTAATGCGTTTACATTAACAAATGTGTATTTTTCGCTGTTATGAATGCTCTACAAGTTGAGTAAAGGTTTAACATTAAAAAAGGAGTTTAGGTGAAAATACGATATTTTACCTGTAAAGTAAAAAGCAATAAGGAGTCATTTTTCAGTTAGAAGTCCCCATAAGTCGTATGAAGGCTGTAAATTGTTTTGTCTTTTTTAGAAAAGAAAAGAAATTAGGTAGTGTGATTTTAGATGCTGCTTAAATGACTATAAAACGTTTTCCCTTGTAAATCTTTGTTTTTATCAATTAAATCCTTCTCAATGTCAGCTTTTTAAATGTGACACCAAACGTCAAACGTCCCCTTCAAGTCAAAGTAACCCTCAAAACAGTGTAAAAAAGAAAATATTAAGTGTAAAATTTGACAAACAAATAAATATTATTAAATATATAGTTAGCCGTGGTTACAACTAACTCCATAAATTTCCCCATAACATATTTTACTCTATTAATTTTATACGATATTTTCTTCCCGATTCAAAGTCCCTGATTCAAATTAATAAATAGATAACTGCACTTACTGGAAAGGGAAAAAAGAGCTCCAAAACGAATCTCATAACCCATATTACTTCTTGATACGTTTCCACTAATTTATTCATCCTTTTAGTTTGCTAATTTGGTTAATGCAAACTGAAGTAACATTTATTTTGCATAAGCATGGGCATCATAAATTAGATTTCTACTACGAAAAGTTCCGCAAGCTCGATTTAATGGATGCGATTGAATATGATTTAACTGCATCAAACACGGTTTTACATATTCTCCTTGCAAGATCATTAAACGAAAAATTATTTTCTTACACGCATAAATTTATGTATTATATGTATTAAAATATATTGTGTATTACTATGTATACCTATATATGTACCTTATATTACACACCGTGTTTCCGTTTAAGTTAAAATATATTTGTTTTTATCACCGTTAGTCCTAGATGAATACTTTCAATTGCAAAGATGCACAAGATAAGGGGCAGAATTAAGATTAGTCATGCACCGATTAATCGGCAATACCGAATAATCGGCCATAATCGGCTGCTTTGCCGACTACTAATAATCGGCAAAATCGGGCAGATTAACCTGCCGAAAAAAATATTTTTCAAATATTATTCTTTAAACTATACCTTCACTAAGAAACTATGATGAATAATTTTATTAACCGTAGTAATAATCCTCACAGTTGATTGAAAGTTTTTTTTTTTTTTTTAATTAATTCTCCTATTTTGAATAAATATACATCGACAATGTTGCAACAGTTTTCAGTTGGCGACAGTTTTCTCCTTCGCGCAGTGCTTTTAAATAACCTCTAATTTTCAAAGACTAAAAGTATTAAAAATTGCTACTAATTATTAAAAAATGAATTAAAAGTAGTCCTAAATTGGAGTCCTCACCACAGACCCCCCCCCCTCTCCTTTGTTTTTTTGTTTTTGAATCTTTGTGTCCAATTAAAATAACTAGCAATGCGTTAATAATATTATTGACAATAATATGAAAATTGGCTCTAAGAAATTTGATGAAATATTGAAATTATTTTGCGAAAACTAGGAAAATGAAAAAAAAATTCTCTCAGAAATAAATAACTTATTATTTTTAATCTTGGAATTGTATAACAGAGAAAAAACAGTGATGGTAAAATTGGTAGTAGAAAAACATTCATCCTTATCATTAATCGGCTCAGCCGATTAATCGGTCGATTATCGAAAACCAAATAATCGGTAATCGGCCAATTTGCTTATCTGTGCATCCCTAATTAAGATAATAAAAAAATGAAGTAAACAAGATAAATAAATGCATACATAAAAAGTGAAATAATAAGAAAAAAAAATATACTGCACCAAGGATCTTAAACTTACATTTATGGAAATATTCTCTATAGAAAAATTCCAACACAAAAAAATCAAAGGTTTGAAAACCGAAACTTAAAAACATATTTATGTTAAAAATTTGAAGACACGGTGCAGAAAATGCCACTGGAACGCATCACCCTTTCAGAAGAATGAGAGGTATGCAGATGTTTTGCTAAGATAATGTCAGGTGGGGGAAAATGGGTCACGGGGTAAAATGGGTCACGTTTATCTGAAAAATCTTTAAAAAATGTAAAAATTATAATTTCTTCCTGCGTTGCCATTTTTGTGCAACATTGACATCAGGCAGCATTTTGTATTCAAAATAAGGTGTAACTTCTACTTTAAAGTTACAAATACTAGCGATTAAGTGTTGTTCTTAAAAGAAGCTTGACTGTGTTCATCATAAAAACTTTTTAATGAATGAAAATATTCATTAGGTTTTTAACCTACTGCATAAAGCACATTGTCAGGAATTACTGCCTAAAATGGTGAAGAGAAAACAGCAAAACTGATTTTTTTTAATAGTATTAAAATAAGCGTGGGGTAAAATGGGTAATTTTTCGCCTTAAGTTTAGGCTTAGCATATACTAAAGATATAATCATATTTTTCTCTAATTAGCTCATGTTTTGGTGTCCTGTATGTACATACTAATGCAAAACAAATAATATATTGCTTGGTCATTCTTTTGATACACAAATATATAAACTTATAGTGCAAAATATTTAAATTAAATCAAAAATCCAAAACTAAGAGCATATACAGCTTTTGCTCGATGAACCTCCTTCAGGAAATGTTGTTAGGGAAAAAAAAGTGGTTTATTTTCCCCCAAGAGTGACGCCTGGGCAATCAAATCATAGAAAAACATTCTGCAGAGCTGAATGCAAAATATGCAGTTGAAGGAATGGCATCAACATCTAAGATCTCAACAACAAATGAGGCTGTTTCTTCGATATTAGAACAAGCGAGTCAAGCATGCGTTATAATTTTATGCATTTTAAAACTTCTATTATAAGCACACTCTTCACCGACACAAATAACCAAAAGTAAAGAAGAACCTTTAAAAGTTACCAAAAGAGAAAACTACACATATGCAGAAAGAAACTTGTGAAATTTTGATAAGATTGACAATATTGAAAAGATTGAAATCTGAGAAAGCCTAAAGAACTAACAAATCAATTAAACTGACACACAGACGCAAAACTAAATAAATAATAAATAATAATTTTCTTTAAAAGAAATCTGTAGCTGAATCAAAATGCATTGGTAGCAAACTTTAAAAGTTTGAAAGTGGGAACAAGAAAGTTCGAAAAATACAGTGAAAGTTTTTGTTCCCGGAGAGAGATGATGTGTGGAAGGATGATGCATTGTAAACACTGCTAAACATTCCTGGCCCTGAGATGAATCAAGAGGACAATTTTACTTTCTAGAAATGTTTATATACTTATTGTTTTTTCATTAATGAACAAAAGTATCAAACTACTATTCAATAAATGGTGAAATCAAATCCTTTAAACGTGACTCATTTTACCCCACTAGTTACACATTTTACCCCACGTTATGGGATAAAATGAGTCATTGACAACACATTTTAAAACTTATTTATCAGCATCAATATTTTGTTTTTTCTGAGATAATTCACTTGAAATGTCAATAAGCCGGAGTCATTTGCATAACCTGAGTAGTTTATTCACTGGTTAAAGCAATATATTTTTTGCTGTCAAAGCCTGTTTGTAAAATTGGTCTTTTTTGATAAATTTTACTCCACCTGACCCTATCTAAAATCACACTACTAAAACAATTTTAAAAAGCACACTTTATGCAGACATATACCTTTAAACAGTTGTTAGCCTCTATGTTTTCCCTAAAAAGGTGTTATTGACTGCAAGTGTAAAAAGGTGTTAGTCACAGAACTCTGCGTCTCATATTTAGATGAATATTTGTCGTACTCATATAAAACATTTTCGGCTCTAATTGATTTTTTATGCTTTTGATTTCGCTAAATCAAAACGCTAGGGGACCTGGATTCTGAATAAAAATTTAAATTCCGTAATTTTCACAATTATTTTTCACTTCAAACTATTAATATTTATAGTCTGCACCTTATTTTGACAATTTTTTAGCTGGAAGTATGCATCTAGGAGTAAGGTGTGAGCAACTGGAGGTTTTTCAGGGTAAACGGGAACACAAATTTGAAAAATATAGTGCGGACCCTACACTACGTCCATTCACGTCTGTTAAATAATCGATGTATTGTAACAGCTCAAAAAATGGCTGCATGTAATAATTCCATGTAGAAGCAACACTTCTAAAATGAATAGCCTTTCAGACATTTTACTACACGTGTAAAAATATGGCAGACGAGGAGAATAAAAGCTTAAATATGTAAATAAGAGTGATGGTTTTATTGGCGTTTGTGATATAAAATAGTATAAAAACTGCATGGAGCGTGTATTAAAAAAATATGTTATAATAGAGGGCCGCTGTCTGAAGTGTGGAAGAATTGTTTCAAGTGTTTCACTGCTCACTTAAAGGGAGCAGCGAAACACTTCAAACAAATACACCCCAAGCTTGACGTGAATTAATGCAAAACAATGGTTTTTACACAATGATTTTCTAAATGATCAAGTGGTTTCAAAATGATCTTACGATAGAACTTCTAAATATGGACAACTTTAACATCATTCAGTTGATTATTTGCTAAATATCGCCGACAGAACCATTTCAGTTATGCATAAAACGTATTGAGCGAAAATTTTATTGCTTTGTAAATTGGAAAACTTGTAATTTTGGTATGTAAGTTAAAAGTTTATGAAATTGTTCTGTCTTTATAGTTTATTAAAGGTGTACAAATTACAGTTATGTATATTTTTTATAAAATGTTAAATGTTAAAAACTTGGCGACAAAAAGCTTAGCAATATATCATCAAGCGATCAACAAAATATAGCACCACTTAAGTCAACACTGAAGTTAACTCTGATTTGCCCCAGAGAGAGGTAGAAGACACTCTTAGGAACATCTGAGTGCAACCAAAAGGGGGGGGGGGTGTACAATTAGACATCACTTAGAGTGTACGAGCCAAGTTGCAACCGTCTGCGACCTACGGTTTTGAATTATGCGAGATACACACATACGTACAAACATACGTACATAAATACATACGCACATACATACAAGCATAAATATATACACTCATATACATACATACGTATAAAAATACGTACTCACATACATACGTACATAAATACGTACGCACATACATACGTACATACAGACGCCACGCGAAAACTCATGATTCTTTGATGGGGGATGATTGAAATGAATATTTTGGCTGTTTATAAAAATATTTTCAAAAAAATATTCATTCGGAAATAAGCAAAAATTAAAATTTAGGACGAAATTTGATTGAATTTTTTTCCGCGATTGTACTTCCTTTACTATATAAAAGAAAGTAAAACTAAGCGAAATGCTCTGTCTACATGAAATATTAGAGACAACTAAGCAAATTGGCCAAGAAAACATTAATAAAGCAAAACCCAAAATTTGATCAATCATTTATGATCAACATATCCAGAAACAAAGCCTTTCCTCATCTTGATTTGCTGTAAATTTGGCTCAATGGAAATTAATTGAAGCTTTGATTTATATCCATTTCCGTTATGGAAAACCCGAAACTTTCTCAAACTTGGTAAATGATTGATGAAGTAGGGCATAAACAGTTCTCAAATGTAGTAATAGATAAGCTTATAATAAATCACATAGTATTTGCAATTGCGGTCTCGCATTGTCTAAGTGGAGAATCGTTTATTCATCTAAATGCAGTTTTCATATGTTTTAAGCTAAAACCCGGATAAGCTCAAATGATGGTGTTTGGATTGCTTAAATTACTAAAATATCTTATTAGTGAATAAAGTGGAACTAAGATTTTAAGTTGCCCGTTTTGTGCGTTATTCCGTTTCCAACGTCATGTTCTTTTAAAAAAATTACCTTTTTTTTAGTACGATTGAGGACGAGTTGCATAAGCTGGCATAGAGACTTGGGTACTACACTAAAAAATGAATGTTTTTTTTACAGTATAGTACAGCCAATTTTATAGTAATAAACTAAAAATTGCTAATTTTACAATTATAAACTGTAAAATTTCTACTTTTACAGTACTAAACTAAAATTGCTATTTTTTCAGTTTATTACCGTGCATTTTGCAGTTTTAAACTGGAACCTCTGCTGCCAGTATTAGACTGCTGTTTTTACAGTATAATACAGCTAAATTTTGCGGCAATAAACTGTAAAATTTCTAACTTTACAGTAAGAAACTGTAAAATTGCGATTCTTAAATAAAGGTCTTGCAGGGTTGGAACGATACACCCTGTATATAATCACTTTAGATCATCAGTAAGACATCGAATACCTGGAAAAACAGTAAAATATGCTTCTGTTTTGGGACAACGATACAATAAAAATAACATAAGATGTTCCGAACTGATACATTCTCACACTTCATTTAAAGTGTTTTTTGCTCTCCTTCAACTATACATTGCATCTAAACTTCCTCCTAAACCAAAATTTATCTTTTGTATACTGTAAATTATTCCAGCGACGCGTAGAAAGTAGGCGTAAATTTATCTCATTTCTAGATAAATTGAACTTGATTGGAACAGACTTGTACGCTACCAACAGAAATTTGAAAGCTCAGAAACTTCTTCCTCGTCTCCCTAGAAATGGCCACTCTGAGGTTTATAGATATATTTCTTTCAAATATACATCGCTTCTAAGCTAAACCCAAATTTATTATTTGTATACTGTAAATTATTCCAGCGAAGCATAAGAAAGAAACTTATCTCATTTCTAGATAAATTTAACTTGATTGGGGACAGACTTGTACGCTACCAACAGAAATTTGAAAGCTTAGAAACTTCGTCCTCGTTTCCCTAGAAATGGCCACTCTGAGGTTTATAGATATCTCTCTTTCACCCCAGATAGTAAGATTACGTTTAGAATTGTTAAGGAGGAAATTCCAAATATAGATAGAGTAATATTAAACTTTGTCACAGTAACCTTTAAACCCAAAATTATCTTTTGTATACTGTAAATTATTCCAGCGATGCGTAGGAAAGAAACTTATCGCATTTCTAGATAAATTTAACTTTATTGGGAACAGACTTGTACGCTACCAACAGAAATTTGAAAGCTTAGAAACTTCGTCCTCGTTTCCCTAGAAATGGCCACTCTGAGGTTTATAGATATCTTTCTTTCACCCCAGATAGTAAGATTACGCTTAGAATTGTTAAGGAGGAAATTCCAAATATAGATAGAGTAATATTAAACTTTGTCACAGTAACCTTAATGTTCAGGAGCGTAAAAAAAAGAAGAACTTCGTTTAGTTTTCGGTTCACTACTGAATTTGGGAAAAGTAATTAAAAAGGGATTAGGGCGGCGAAGCTCTTTCGTTCCAAGTCCTTACCACGCTTTTGGGATTTTGTATCAATTTACTACTTTCTAGAATGTTTTATCATGTTTCTCTGCATACGAAAGGAAAAAATAATAAGTGAAAGAAAAAAAAAAGGTTCTCTCTTCAGTGCCGTTGTAAGAAAACTTCTTATTCAAACACTTCAACAAAGAGATGGTTCTTTTACTCTTATTCCGTCAAAAGTTTCAAGCACTAAAAACATCGTTGTGGAAAAAATGTGATGGGGTGGTATGTTTTAAATTTGATAATGTTACGATGTATTTAGTAAGAAATAAGTAATTTTAATGTTTAATACATTAAAGGGGAATAAAATGACTTTATCCATTATAAGAACATACAAAGTGACGAAAGATCTTGCTGGGTTTTACTGTGAGCATTTGATATTTAAAACAAAAAGAGAGCGATTTATTTAAAACAATTAAAAAGGAAATAAATGTGAAAAAAAAACACAAAAAAATTTGTTTGATAAATAGCTATTTATTTTATAAAAATGAAGCAGTAATGTTGCTTGAGAAAAAAACTCATTGCAGAGCCATACATCTTGTACAGGGTGTGGCGCAGAAACATGCTGATTTAAAAAGTCAATAAAAAAAAGTACTTCATGTATCAGTTTATTTCCTACCCATTCTGAATTTTTATTTTAACTAGATTTAAAAATTACATCGGGCAAATGGCAGCCCCCATTAATGATGCACTAATCTACCCTAGATTTGAAGTTTTGTTCCGCTCCTTCGAGCATATCGACTGGGATGTTGGCGATAGCAAGCCGGATGTTGTTCTTCGGGTGTTGCAGGGTCCGTGGCTTGTCGTTGTAAACGACTAATTTGAGATACCCCCATAAAAATAGTCGCAGGGTGTCAAATCAGGGGAGCACGCCGGCCACGGTACGTCACGTCTCAAGGAGACGTTATCACTCAACTGTTGAGCCATAGCAAGTTTGCAGGGATGAAACTGGAATTCATTGTGAAGAATTAGTCCCAGTGTGCAATTAGGGATTCCCAGAGCAGCAGCGTGTTTACTCACCGAATGCCTGGGAGAGCGCTAAAACGACTACCTCACTTTCTCGACGTTTTTTGGAGTTCTGGAAATCCGTTGGCGTCCTGGGTCTTTTGTTGCCACACTCCCACCTTCCCTGAATGTTTTGTTGAAATGTCGAGTCCCGGCCTCGAATGGGATCCCCGGGTTGAATTTTGAGCCGAGTTCAAAAGGCACGTTGAGTGGTGATCACCGAAAGATTATTTGAAAAGTAAGCCTCGGCGGCGAACGCTCGTTGCTCCTTTATCCAAAGCATGGCGTCAGCTAAATTGTAAGATAACAAAACTTCAGGACCCCTTCCTTAAAATGAAACTCTTTCCACTCCTTTCTAATCACTCCTTGCTAATTAGCATCCAATTAAAATCAGCAAGTTCATCTGCCGCACCCTGTATAAGAAAACCGTCCCAAAGTAACACGATGCAGAGTTGAGAAATCACTCCTCAAGTTCATAATAAAAATAACATGCAAAGCACCGTCAACTCGGTTATTCAGTTAAAAGTGGCTGTAGCTTAGTGCTTAGTACTAAAAATAAGTAACATAGAGCTAATTGATTTGATTTATGTCCAATAGTTCTATTACAAACTGTTTACATTTTTTAGTAATTTTCCTTGAAAATTAAAATAGAATATTTTAACTTTTCAGTGATCAAGAATTACCCCTGGATTGAAGCATTTATTTAGGATGTTGAATATTACAGTGTTTGTAAAAGAGTAATTTTTCAAAAAATACGTTAAGTGAAATAAATAAACAGGTTTTTTTTGGAGGGGGGAGGAGGGGCAGCAAACAAGATAATTTTTCTTACAAAAAAAAAAAAAAAAATGAATAAATACTTCAAAATTGCCAAATATCTTTGAAGCTGATTGTGAATTTTGTTCATGACATTTCTTTCTTTTTTCCCCATTTCCTGGGACAAAGATTGTGCTTATAGTATTAACTGTTATAAATATTAACTCACTATATATTTCTCAAGATTCAGTGCGTGTGTGTTTTGCAGCTGTGCCGTAGCATTCTTAATACTTCATTTAACTTCTTTAGTAAGGCGTAGTTTTAAAAATATTTTTCACCGCTTTCGGCAAAAACGAAAAAAAAAAAAAAAAAAAAAAATAGTTTACATTTTTGTTGCTTTTCGAAAAACTACACTCAAGAAAAGCCGGAATTGTTAATTGAATCCGTTAGATTTGATTTCGAACGTCCGCTTAGTTTGTTGAGAGGCTGGCCTATTGCTGCGATCTAAGCCGAATGAGTACCGCTTAATCAATCCAGCTCCTGAAATAAACATCAACTTAAAAAAAAATACTTTACTTAATATTTTACGTAAAAATTTTGTTGTGAGTAGTCTCAATGATTTAAATATACTTAGGAATACCATGCTAGTTTGAAATCTTTTAATACTTTTATTAAAATTTAATTTTTAAAAGTGTATCAGAAGGTATGTATCTGAACTTTTGTACTTCCGAACCTTTTCAACTGACCAGAAAATTCTTACCGAATGCATTTTCAAGCATAAACGTTCTGTTTTATTTACAGTTTAGGAGGAATAAGTAGTCTTCGAATTGACTATATAGTTCGCCTTTGGCAAAAAACCAGTTTTTATGCGATTTACTTTTTACCGCCAGAAGCCGCCTTCTGAGGCTACTGAAATAAATTTGGCAGAAGTATAAAAAATATTTTAATCTTCCCAAATAGTGAGCAAAATTGTGAGCTTATGGCTGTACAGACATCTGAACGAAGTCTGTGCATCCATAAGCTCACAATTTTTCACACTGAAAAAGGCGTTCCTTGTAACGCCGAAACACGTGTCTGCAGTATCCCTGCGTATGAGTGCTTAATTAAAGTTGGATTTATAATTTGCAATGTTTGCACAAAGATATCTATTTTCTTCATTCACAGATTAAACCGTTTTCTACAGATAGCCTTTATTCTTTCTTTTTCTGACAAGTTTTTTAACCAGATTGAGCTAGCTGTGTTTTGAGTCAGGACAGCATCCCCCAAGAAATATCAAATTGAGAACAATTAAACTTTTAAAAATTCATTTATATAGCTTTTTTTAACACTGAACATCCAAAATTTCCTTTATACGATGCTTAAAGAAGTATATAACCAAATGAGTTACGTATAAAATCAAAGGTATCTTTAAAAAATTCTAAATATATAAATTTGAAACACATAAACTAAATTAATTTTTTGCAATATATCATCCAAAAACAGCTTAGAGTCATGATTACTCTTCGTATTTGTTAAAATGTACGCATTATTTTTTCTTTATGCGGTAAGTCGTGCTTTCACTTTTGTATTATACGTTGCTTGGCAATAAATAGATAAGCTCTACAAGAAGAATTTAAAAAGTTCTATTACAGATTTTTGAACAAAAAGAATCCCCATAAATAAATTTTCATTACTCACCTTTGTATAAAATGGTATTTTAGTCTGATCACGGATTTCATCTGTCATATACATTTAAATCTAGAGAGAACAGAAATACAAATAAAGAACTGAAAAGAGATTTTCCTCCAGGAAATCAGATTTATTAATGTATTTTCCGTAGTATTCAAGGATATTCTTTCTCTTGAAAAACAAATGATCGAATATTTATACTCGCCGTAATAACAGGCCTAATCTATCTTTGTTTAGACGAGAGATAAGTAAATATTTACTTTGCTCTATTTATTTCTACCTTAGCTTAACATTCTGAGTTCTTGATCCTACTTTCTTTCATTTTCAAAAAATACATCTCTATTTAAATGCTTATAATTGTATAAAATCGTTTCTTTAAGAAGTTATCAGTCTCTTTATACTCCGGCATAAAAATGGGGAATTTATGAAATAGTATTTTAAACAAATATTTCAACAATGTTAACTTTTGTTTCTGCGTTATGTTCCTATTCAATGCTAAAGCAAGTAAATGAGAAGAAAAGATTTATAAAATAATATTGACAAACTAAATTAAAGGATTTTCTTAGAGAAATTGCTGTCAGCATTTATTGATTTTTGTTTGTGAAAGACGTTGAAATAGATGATGTTAGATTTAACCAGTTTTTTTAAAAACAATTTCAAAAGATTGCTTATTTCTTGAATGTTTCATTGTATTTTCTTTGAAATCGAGTATTTTATTCAGAGTGAGAAATAACGTAAAAACATCTGAATGCAAATACTTTTTTTCATCATTTTACGTTAAATAATAATTTCTTTTTTTCTTTTTCTTTTTTAATGTTATTTACTTAAAAACTCTCCTTTTCTACCTTTTCTTTAAAATTGATTATTATCTTTTCGTCAATTTTTGTTTGCAAAATACTTCGAAGTAGGTAAAGTTAAATTTAACCGCTTTAAAATAAAAACAATTTCAAATGACTTTTTATTGCTTGAATAAGCTTCTTTGTATTTTCTTAAACAACTTAATGTAATGTAGTAAAATGTGGCTTCCCTTAAAAATTTCTAGTGTTGACGTTTCTGACAAAAAGTCAATTTTTAACATCTACCTAGCCATTAAATATGTTTAATTCATATTGTATTTAATAGAGTTGTAGGCACAAAATTTCTGTTTTTGTTAAACTTATTAATATGATGACATAATGTATCCCATTTTGTAAATATTGATCAAAATCCTAAGTAATAGTCCAGGATTTTGTCTTGAGAATTAAGAAAAATTAAATTGAAGCTGAATTTTTACTTATTTTTTAACAAGCAAAATATGAGGAGTGTACTCATTCATTGCACATTCACTTTTGATGAAAGATATTAAAATCCGATTTCATATTTTACTTTAAAAAAACGATTACTTTTAATTTTATTCTTTTTAAAATTAACCCATTTATGCCCAGTAGCCTAAAAACGGGACGCTTGTAAGTTACTGTATACAAAAAGCTGTAAGTTACTGTATACAAAAAGGTGCCAAAACTAAGGTCAGGAATTACTTTTTGTGAATTTGTGTTTTCTCTTATTCCATTTTTCTTCCCTTATGCACCTCTTTCCATTTTGATAAAACTCTAGAATAACAGTAACATTAAAGCGAGAATATCATACATTTGAAACAAACATGTTTGTTTTCAATGAGGAGAAAAAAAATTAACAAACAGTTGCTTGTTTTGACAATATAAATGTACTAAGGCTCTAGCATTTTTCCTGCATAATAATGAAAGTAATATTCAATGAAAAATAATTACTAGAATTTAGGAAAACAAATTTTTTTCACTTAAATAATATTTTTTGTTATATTTTAATCAGTTCTTTTCCTAGCAGCATCATCTCATCGGCCGATGATCGGCCATTCATCGAAACCCGATGAAATTCTCATCGGTCGATCATCCAATATGTCTCATCGGCCAAGCAGAATCCGAGCAGCAAAATCCGATGAGAATACGATGAGATTTGGAGCAATTTACGAGCAGAACAGTCCCGTGCCGAGGAATTACATCGGGAAACTTGATCGGAAGGATATCGTTTTCCGATGGAATATAGCTCATCTTATTTTCATCGGGAAAGTTGATCGGAAGGATATCGCTTTCCGATGAAAAGTAGCTCATCGAAAACCGTGCTCGGATACTGATCGGAACGATGTCATCGTGCGTTACAGGATCAGTTTACGAGGAGTTTGTTGATCGGCCGAACAAAATCCGATGAGTTGATGCTACTTGGGTTTATTTTAAATTTCATAGTTTAAAATCAGTAGTTTGCTTGTCAAAACGAAAAAGCAGTATTTACAGTAATATTTTTGGCCGGAAAAAATAGCAGCAAAATTAACAGCAAAAAAATTTGAAATTACTGCTTCTGATAATTTTAGACGATTTTTATGTAATATTTTCCGACAATTTTATCATACTTTTCCATGCTTTTAATCTCCATTTATTTGTAAACTGAGCTGTAATTTAATGTTATCTTCATGTATTTGCTTTGACTACAGTATAGAAGTCATAATCAAGAAATCAAGCTTAAATTGAGCCTCGATGGCTCATATTATTACATCAAAAATTAGTTCTAATTACTCATGCAATTCTGGTAGCCACTTATATCAGTAGACCTTTTAAATTTTCATCCATACTATGCCGCAATATATTTGAGACATTCTATTATCCAATATTTTCTTTTTCCATTTCCAATAATATCGAGGTTAAATTGTTTCCAAATAATAGCCAGCTCTAAAATAAAACATCTTTAGCTTAATTTTGTGAATGTAAATAAATTATTTAAAAGCAAATTTGTGATTTGAAAAGCAAGAGTTTTTAGTCGTAGAATGATGCCCCTAATTTGAACACTACAATTAATGAGGGATTTAAGCAACAACTAATCCGGTGATCTTCTAATCAGATCATCAGAAAAATCAATAAATCCGCTCCAAGTAGTGTTGTTGCTTGTGTAGGTTAGAATAAATACAATAAATATTTTTTTTTAATCGCTCGGTTTCTGGAATAATGAATTCAAATAAACATTTTTTTTTCTTTTTTTCTCAAGTGTTTTCTTGATTTTAGAGTAATTTTTTGTATGAATAACATTCAAATACGTTGCTTTTTTAGAAATAATATTTATAATCAGCATACCAAATGTGATGAAACATCATTTTTTTAGCGTATGCAACTCAGATGCTGCGGTTGTATTCAAAAACAAATAATATTGTAGCTTTCGATTGTTTAAAAAATTGCCTTATTATGTTTATAACTTTATAGCACATATAGCTAGTGTTAGTACAATAAAAATAGTTAAAAGATACGTTGTGGACTGTAGTTAATAGGTAATTTGACACTTAGAAACAACGATACATTTTTGCAACCCTTCTTACTATTTATTGATATCGTTTATTTTAGTTGTTTATATCCGGATATAAAACATTAAATATGAAGGTTCTTAAATGTAGATTAAAAAAAATGACACATGGCCCTTCACCTCACTGGTGCAGAAATACTTCTTTAAGGCTGTAAAAAAATATAATGTAGAGGCCTAGCATTTGAATTTTATAAAGGCATCAGTTTTGTGAAAGATATCTCAGACGAGTTTAACAAGGATATGTTGTAGTGTAAGATCTAAATAAGCTAAACAATCTTGCCACTACGTTTACTTTTCAGGTAAGGACAAATATAGTAATAATTGCATAAAATAAATATCATTTTGCATTATTTCAACAAGCATTATTAGAGTATGTAATATTTTTTTACTAAAATAAATGTTTTAAATTTTATGAAAAGTATAAGTAAGCCGCTGAATTCAAACACAAACTCCGAGAAGAAATTATACAAAACGTAGATATCCCGTTTAACGTACTCATAATTATTCATGATTGAATTTTAGATAAAATGCATAGATGTCGCTGTTCCTCTCCGCAGACTTTTCTAGTTGTTACCGTTTATATGCATTTCTCTGTGGTATTAGAGAGAAACTTTAGAATACCGAAACATATATTGCGGATTTAAATTTAAAGTATTCCTTGCTTTTAATAACATGAGCTCTACATTGTTCAATATCTTCCCACTTAGTGAGATATACGTACTATTTTGTATCAAAGTTCGGAATAATGGATTTTCTCCAACTTTTAGGTGTTCCTTCTTGCTTTTTATGATTATTTTCAGGGGAAGTTGTATGTGATCTCACGAATATTTTTACTATAATTCTTTCTTGGTGTGTCGAAAATTTGGTCCTCTGTAACACGGGACCGAAAAGCTGTTTTAAATCATTTTGTGTTTCTTAGAGTTTTTCTGACTGTGACTATTTTCAGGGGCAGTTATCTTCTGTGGTCTCTTTTTTCTAAAATTTACAAACGGTATATTTATTTCTTGATGTGTTAAAAAGTTGGTTCTCTGTTAACATGGGATCGATAGACGGTTTTAATTCTTCTTCTGGATCTGTTTGTTTTTCTGACTATGCATAGTTCCAGGGGCAGTTATTGTATTTGGTCTTTTTTACCTACAATCTATAGGTAGTAGTATTATTTCTGTATGTGTTGAATCTGTGTAATACGGGATTGATAGTCCGTTTTAAATTATCTTGTAAGTCTCTCTAAACTACAAAATCTCTCTATTTTGAAGGATATATCGCACCCTTGCTACAAAAGTGCCACAACTCAAAAAATTACTTTTTCCAGGAATTGCAAAAAAACTGTTCCCGGGTTGACTAGGCACATTTTAGTATTTTTGAATTTGTCAATATGAAGACTGATACATATCAAACTATGATCGTTATTCATTGTTCTAGTCTCTACGACGGCTGGACGACAACTCAAGATGTGGCATTTCAGTGGAAGGTGTCCTATGCATCTTGATAACAACAAAACGCCATAACTTCCCTTTGACGGTTGATTTTTCCATGCGACTTCTGGCTCTTTTGAAGATTGGTAGAGACGTGTAAACTACGTCTAATGACGGTCATAACTCAAAAATTACATTTTTTGAGTTGTAGCACTTTGTTGCAAGGGTGCGATATATTGTTTCAACTGTGTCGAGAATAAGCGGAGGAATTCCAGTTTATATTAATGTAAAAATACAGATGTGCGTGTATTATTTTATTATCAATTTTACTACGGTAATTTAGTCTGAGATAGATTTTCTGTCCCATATAAATTTCGTTCTCTACTAGAAGTGGAGGGCCATCGAAAATATGGGTGTTCCTGACTTTAATGACGCACGACTGTCTAGAAACGTACCGCTCAAAATTTCTTGATATATTCGGTATAAATTCTTCTAAAAACTGTTAAATTGTTTGTTTTTTTTTTCATTGAAAGAAAATAATATGTTTCTCCAAATTATAAAACATGCGATAATTGGTAAGAATATTTCTACAATTTCTTGCGGTTATTCTGATCTTGATATAAAATACTATTACTCCAATCAAGCTTTTGAAAAATAAATCGCAGAGACAAGTTATTTGTGTACGCTAGACAAACATTTTTTTGCTGTAATAAATTAAAAAATATCTCAAACAAGCAAATTGCGCCTACTTTTTTTTCTCTGTGTTGACAGTTGGGTGATACGTCAATAAACATTTTTAAGCTATAGTATAAATTACTTGTATCATATTGCCATCGACTATACCGGTACACCTGAAAAAGGAAAAGCATTGTGGCTGTCTATAAGCGATACCAGACTTTTTTTTTTTCAATGTATCTCCTCTCCTTTATCACAAAGTATCACACTTTTCCTTACACCCTTTTCTCTCCTACTACACGTTATCTAGAGAAACATAAATATGCATTTATAATGTATTACTAGCATACTTAATTTCAATTTTATTTCTGATTACATGCGTAATTATAACTCGAATAAGTATAGACTTTCTGACATAATATATTTTTTACTAAAATGACATAATATATTCTTATAGACATAAATATATTCTTTACTGAAAGTGTGCGTCGCGACTCGTATTAGCCCATTAATGCCTGACATTTTCTTTTTCCAAAGATATTTTGTATAATGGTTACAAACAGTGTTTAATGGACAGGAAAAATAATTAAAAAAATATGACGTAAAAATAATTTTTTATTAAGGGAAGAAAAATCTTCCCTTAAAAGTTACGATCGACCCCAGAGGGTACATACTTTTTTTACTAATTATTTTTTCTGCCTACGATATAGTATTTAAAAAGACATTTTATAAGAAGAAATAAAATTAGCAATTCACATAAACTGGGAAGCTGGGAATAACTTTGAAAACTTAGCTTTTTTCCTTGAGATTGTGAACGATGTCATTTTTGATAAAGATCATATTAAAACTGCTACAGAACACACTTTACAATGGTTATATGCTGCAATCTGTTAATAACGAATTGAGACAATACCAAGGCACTACGATGATTTCAATATTTGTTTTTTCTTTTTAAGTAACAACTTGCATGTTTTTGGATATGAGGCTTATTGGAGTAGGGCCCATGATCTGGTTTTACAGCTAAAAGTAAATAAAAATTGAACACATTTTGCGTGGGATTTCCTTTCTCACTCTCTATTTTTTTTTTTGCCGCGCAGTAAGATATAGCATCTCGAAATCTAAAAACAAATAATAAAAGGGAGGAGGACCTAGTTTTAACAAAATAATGACGTCATCAGTATCAATAATCATTCCGTGGGTTCTCATATTGAACAACTAATTTGTGACGGTTGGAGTACGATTGGTTCCCCCTTCACGTTACCAAAAGAATTTTATAAACACAGTAGAAAAATAAACATTTAATTTTAGGCTTAACAGCAAAACAGTATAAAAGATAGTCTTTTTTAAAGATTCTAGTAATTATTATGCTTATGATATTTTTTACAATTTTTATTTTCCTGCTGCTTTGTAGAATTAGTTTTAGCATTCTCTAGGGAAAAACATGAATTTCACAAATGATGTCTCTGTTATCTCAATTTTAAAAGTAATTTGTGAAAGACATACTATATATTTTTTCTGAGTGGATCTTCTATAAACATATATCATCTTTTCTTACAGTGATAAGTATTAGAAAATCTTGCAAAAATATTTTTAAGAGTTCCTTTGCGCTTCTAAACATACGTCGATACCAATAGATATAAAATATGAGGCTTTCTTATCGCTTTATTGAATAATATCTGGAGCAATATATTATTTTGCATAAAAGCATTTGAACTCTAACTAAAACCCTGAAGCAAATTTCATATTTCGATCCAAATGTCCCTTCTGTAGAGAGCGGACAGATTTATTGCGGCGATGTAAATGATCTAACAACACGACTTTTAGCTTTCTGGAAAAGTTAGAAGCACAGAAGTCAAGTTTTTTAAATTGATACCCCATTTATTATTAAATCATAATCTCCTTCTATTTGAAATTGGGTACAGAAGTAAGATGATGTTTTGAAGGCTCAAACAGTTTCAAATTAAAAAATAATCAGATAAATTAATCGGTTTTAAATCCTGAATGAAGTTATGTAACGAGTTTTTCCCCTCTCTTAACTTATTTTTAAACCATCTATCTCTAAAATTGAACTTATTTAGTTTTAGAATAAAACTATCGAATCGAGAAATTATAACTAAGTACAATTCGCAGTATTGTCGCATGTATCTGACATAGTAATTTGAGTAAATTACCAGGATAATTTCGGGCAAAGTGAACTATTTAAGATAACTTGCATTTTGCAAGATAAACGAATAGAAAAGTTGATTTAAAAAATACAGTACATAATGAAAAAAAAATGCATGTTTTAGTAACACTTGTATCGACACATTAAGCTACATTTTTAAAAGTCAAAATGTTTCACTTTGTTCAATGCATGGGGCAAAATGAAAATCAATTTTTTTTCCAGTAAAATATTATCTATATGGTTCTAAGATTTTTTTTCCTACGCATTACTCTGCGTATTAAGTAGCAATTCTTTTAGATGCTGCTTTTGATTGTACTTTCGTACTGAACTAACGAACCGACTCCCACAGCTCAGTTCTTTCACGGATTTCATGTTGTGTGCTGAGCTTTTTGCACACATGAAGCATCTAAATTCTCACTTTGAAAAAGCTATATGCAGTTTTTTCAATTTGTGCTTTTTTTGCGTTGGTTTTTAACTTCAATTATAATTTAGCACAAAGCTTATTTGAACATTTTTCATTTAACCGACTGTGTTTTAGAGAAGCTAAAACTGCTTTCACCTAACAACTGCTGTGAAAAAGCAGAATCGATTTAATTGTGGAAATGAATTGCAATGTGAGAAGGAACAATTTGGATATATTTGTAAAGCTATTTGTAGCGAAGAGGCAAAATGACTTATAAATATAATATCATTGTAAATGGTTAGCTTACAGAAAAATTTGTCAAAGCACTCAAAAAAGACACTATTTTGGTCCAAATCACCTTCCCTTATTCAGGCTGTCCACTATTCAGAGTGAATTATATAGAATCACTTATGTTAAGGGACTTAGACTAGAAAATGTCCGATAAATTTGAAGTGTCCGTTAAGGGAGTTTAAACTGTACAGCTCTTTTAAGGTCATAGCACAATAAGTTCTGTAAAATTCTAAAATTGAATTCCCCAGTACGTTAAGGCAATAAAAAAAACATCTTTTAATTTTTACTAAAAATGTTTCTAAAAAACTACATTAATCAAATTTTTTGATGTTTGTTGTTTTAACAGATTTTTTTAATTAAAAAAATAGTAAGAGTTTGATAGTAAATCTGAATTTAAAAAAAAATGGAAAGTTTCATTGGTGATGCTTCAACCAAAGAGTTATTTCTCCAAAAAATATGCTCCAAGACTGTAAGGATGACATGCTCGATGAATATACACAACATTTACAGAATGTGGGGTAACATTTCTTCCAAAAAAAAAAATGTAAGACTTTGTAAAACTATTGACATTTCAGTGCAATAATTAAAATATTATAGATCTGAGATAAGGCAAGAAATCAAACTTAACTGGTATATATCTCTGAAAGTAGATAAAACGGAGCGAAATTAAAAAAAAAAAAAAAAAAGTTTAAAAAAGTGGAACAAATCAGAGCAAAATTAGGAAACGTAATTCAATTTTCTGTATTATTTTAAGAAGTCATTAAATTCGCATTACGTTTGAGAAAGAAAATTCTATTTTTACCCTAAAAGCCGGAAAACTTTAGAAGCATGCACTTCTTTTATTCTTTAGCTTAAATACAAACTTTTTCTAAATCATCCCGCTCTGGGATCTTGTTAGGCGTTTGAGATTAAATTTCGGTCCATTTCTGCGAGAGAGGATTACATAAGAAGTAGGATTCTGAAACGTGATAAGAAATAAGATGAGTTGGGCATTAAGATTTTTAAAGTCTAGCTTGGTTTTCAGCTTTGCATATTTTCCCTGTACTTTATCGTCCTAATATCCACGCGTTAGTGATTTTGGAAGCAATGCTGGAATTTAAATGCTACTTTTCTCGTTTGAGTTTCTGGTTAGCCGAAAAGAATTATAATATACTTGCATGTATACATATTACACTGAAAAAATTAACTGCTGTTTTTACAGTATAATACTGGCAGTCGAGGTTCCAATTTTAAACTAAAATGCACAGTAACAAACTGATAAACTAGCAATTTTACAGTTTCTTACTGTAAAGTTAGAAATTTTAGTGTTTTGCCGTAAAAATTAGCTGTATTATACTGCAAAAACAACAGCATAATACTGGCAGCCGAGTTTTCATGTTTAAAACTGTAAAATGCACGTTAATAAACCTTAAAATTCGAAATTTTGCAGTTTATTAGGGTAAACTTAGCAATTTTACACTTTAGTACTGTAAAAGTAGAAATTTTACAGTTTATTACTGTAAAATTAGCAATTTTTACAGTTTATAATAAAATTAGCTGTATTATACTGTAAAATAAATATTCATTTTTTTACAGAGTAGGGCGGAGAGAAAAAAAAGTACGAAGTTTAAAAATCCTATGTGTGGGAAAGTTGCCTCTTACTAAGTCTATTTATCATACAAAATTTTAGACAAATCAAATATCTTCATTGACATTCAATTTTAAGTATTATCCTGATTTTTCATGTCTCTTATTATAATAAAAAAAAGGCTGCTTATATATTTTCCATAAGTATTGAAATATGTATACCAAATTATGTCCAATAGTATGCGTATTTTGACCCAATTGTTTTTAATTCGATTAAAAGTTTTTTAGAACCACTCATTGTTCAACACGCATCAAGAACCTAATCCTATTCCTTAGAATTGTTCTGCGCAAACAAAAGATTTTCTGAAATATCTTAAACGAAATATCAATGATTACTTTTATTTTCATACGCCATTATAATATTTATAAACAAAAATATGTGATTAAAGTGCATTTGTGACTTATTTATAAAATAAAAATTTCAAAAGTGCTAGTTAACTGAAGAGTCAGTGCGTGTCTCCAGAAATCAGAAGCCCAACATAAAGTGAACAACTCAACAAATCACAAACCACCACTGCTCCGACTTAAAATAAGCAGGAAAACAATTTAAAACCCTTTGCTCTGACATCAAATGATATTCCAAGCCACCATTCCGCCGAAATCTTTTAATTGCAAAAAAGAAATCCATCGAGGTTTCGATGCTTATTATCAAACAATACCAACACGGAATCGTGATAAAACAAATTACCTTTTAAAAAATGCATCAGCTCCATCCTTGCATAACTTGTGAGATAAAGCAATTGCTTACAGACAACGACTGTCTCTTCAATTATTCTTAGGGGCATGAAAGCAACGGAGATAAGACATGGTTCTCCCATATCTCTTTCTCGCGTCATCTTTTCTTAGTAACAAGATAATTTAGAAGCTAAAACATATTGCTCTGAAGAGGATTACTGTCACTCATTTTAAGGCCTCCTTTTAATAAAATGCTTTAGAACAGTAACATGAGATATTTTACGTGAAAATGTTAAAAGCAATATGTTCGGTGATGGATTTTGTGGCTGAATATTTTTGTCTGATCTTTCCGTTAAGTATCGTATATTGTTTTGTATACCATTAAAATGAATTTGATGTAAATAATCAGACGTTGAAGAGGGTTCGAACGTATTATTCGTTATTTTTATGTTTTTAACGTGTGTGTATGTGTTTCCCAGTTTTTTACGCATTAAGTTGTGCTAGAACTAAGCATGAAATTACGTCTTTATTACCACAGTGCAAATATAACTTGTTGTTTTTCAGTATAATAGTGAAAGCAGATGTTTCAGTTTAAAACTGTAAAGTTAGCTATTTTACAGTTTATTACTGTAAAACTAGCAATTTTACAGTTTATTACTGTAAAACTAGCAATTTTACAGTTTATTACTGTAAAACTAGCTATTTTACAGTTTATTACTGTAAAACTAGCAATTTTACAGTTTATTACTGTAAAACTAGCTATTTTACAGTTTATTACTGTAAAACTAGCAATTTTACAGTTTATTACTGTAAAGCTAGCAAGTTTACAGTTTTTGTCTGTAAAACTAGCAATTTTACAGTTTATTACTGTAAAATTAACAATGCTACAGTTTATTACCATAAAATTAGCTCTATTATACTGTAAAAACAACAGTGTAATACAGGCAGCAGAGGTTCCAATTTAAAACTGCAAAATGCACAGTAAGTGCCAAAAATGCACAGTAAGATTACAGTTTATTACTGTTAACTGGTAATTTTACAGCTTACTACTGTAAAATTAGCAATTTTACAGTTTATTACTGTAAAATTAGCTGTTTTATACCATAAAAAATTCCTTTTTCACAGTGCGCTAACTCAACCATCAAATCAATTTTTAAAGTTTTAAATTTTCAGATAAATATTTTTACACAGCCGATAACGCATCCTTTTCTCAGTTTCTGGAATAGTAACATCCCTAACAATACAGTGACTAAAACGAGACTTCTTAAGGGGAAGCCATCTGATATTCATGTCATTGTCATGTAGTTACGAAATTTCACGGCAAAGTCATCAACAGGTTAAAATAACTAACAAATAAAAGTCTTGGCAATCGCCTGGGTGATTTTGCAGTCACATATTTATCATGACACAAAGTGACTGAGTGCAAACAAATCGTTGCAGCGACGAAGCAGAGAAACCACTTGACACTTGACACAAATGTGTCATAGTTTGACTCCAGTGAGACTGAGCTTTCCGCTAAAGTCGATTTTATATTGTTCATAGTAACAATATTGGAGCTATATTTTGTTTAATGGTTACTTAGAGTAACTGAACTATTTTTTCCTTAAAGGTGCACTGTAAAAAAAATCAGTGTAACCTTACTCCATAAATTCTCCACTGCTGTAGAGTAACTTAACCGATATATCTAGTGTAAAGTAACACATAACTTGTAAAAGGTAACACCATTTTAATGTAACTAAAGCGTAACGTTTCATAAATTTATATGCAAGAATACACCAGAATTATCTATCAAAAGAAAGAATAAGAAAAAGAGCAGTCATCAAGCTTGAAGATCGTATATTTGATGTTTGCCAGGTTGATGCTTTCCCACTTGCAATCAACCTTTTGCAAATTCGTAAATTATTTCAGTTGCACGCCATAGGATCGAACTCCAAATTTACCGCGTACTGATAACTCTCAAAGCAAGCGCCTTTGATCACTCGACTGGTTAAAGCACATCTTGGTTTAGTTTATAATAATTTAAGAGCTCTGCGCTGATGTTTGCCACAATGCATGTGGTTTGAATTCTACCCCAGTCATTTTAACTCTTTGTGGAACTTTAAATAAGCTACGTGAAACTTTCATCCAACAAGTTTTCTTAAAATTGGAACAGCTTACTCCAAAAGTTGTGACTTCTCTTTAAATTTTTGCGACAGTTGAGCTTTCCAAGCAAATGTTTTTCTTTTCTCATAACAATATTTAAATTATATTTTGTTTAATTATTAATTCGGATACCTGAATCATTTCTGTCTGAAAGTGAGCAAATACTAGCCTTCTTTTGTTTGAAGACATGGTTTTCTGCTGGCGAAATATTACAAGCATTAAAAAGATTCTGAGGCTAAACCAAGTGAGGTAACTCATTCAGCTACTATCGCAAGCCCCCCCCCCTGTCTTTTTTCTCCCGCTCTCGCTTTTATCACAACTTTGTGTATTTTTCGGTATTAGAGGAGGTCTTTAGAATAAATGTCTGCTGCTCTTAATTATAACAGTTATAGGAAATTTGATGCTGGCTTACCTCTCATGATAAAGTTATAAAAGCAATCTAAATCTTCTTATATAAAACTGTTCTTTGTACACTACTTATAAATACATTAGGAAAAGCACGTGTATTTGAATTTTTGAAGCTCTTTCTTTCAAAGTTTATAGCAATAAAAAGCTGGCAGTTTTTAACGAATAAATAAAAGTAAACACAATTAATCTTTAGATTTTTTATATAGTGTATAGATAAGAAAATACTTTTAAATGTCATTATAAAATTTTAATTTCATTTTGCATTTCAAGACTGATTTCCATGCTTAATTTTATACGATTGGTTAATTCATTCTGTGTTTTAAAAGTGAAATACGAAAACGAAATTTTGAAAGAAAGATGCTTTTAAAGTCATTATTAGCTTTGAATTTTTTAAAATATACGCGATTGTTTCCTTTCTGCAGAATTGCTGTAACAATTAATTAGTAGCATAAATTCGGCAAACATTTGTATATTATATTTAAAAAAAATATACTACAGACTATTTCAAAACCTCTTTGAAAATTGAGTTGTGGTAAAATAAATACATCAAGTAATGAAGTAAAAGATATCTATCGCTTTAGAAATACGCACACATGCACACGCACAAAAAAAAAATAATAATCGAGAGCTGTTATTATCAGAGACACTTTTCAGCTGTCTAGACATAATTTGTGGCGAAAATATATGAATATAAAGAATAGTAATGACATGATTTTTACGTATGAAATAGTACCAGAAAAGAGAATTTCATGCATTAATTACGAAAAGAAAACAGGAAGAAAAAATTCTGATTTTAGAATAGTTAAATTCACCAGGTTCACCAACTCATTACAGAAGCAGTTTTTTAACTTTTTGAATGCATATATTTTTGTTTATAACGTATCAGGGATCCTAAACGACATTAGTCTAAACGTACCGAGATTAATGGGGGTATTCCAACATTAAATTGCTGTCACTTTTGTTCCCTCAAAAGGTTCTATATAATAATTTTTTTTTTTTTTTACAGACAAACACTGAAATGAAATTAAAAATTTAAAACAAACGGACCCTGATTGCCTAACTCATATTGAAACGAACTTTACAGGTCCGAAAGCATTTTAACTTTAAATATATTCAATTGTTTTCGAGAGGACATGGCAAACACGGAAAGGAAAAAATAATCCTTAATAGTATTATGTAAAAACAATCTTTAACAATTGCTAATCGCAAAAACAGAATAAATCGGGGAAAATTGAAAGTCCTTTTAAAAAATCAAAACACTGAGTTGTCCCCTAATTACTAGCCAAAAACAGTATGGGCAACGTCAGCAGACCATTTTGACCAACACAGTAGTGAAGAAGTAACTAACACCCCTGCAACGTGAAGTGGGACTGTCCCCATAGAATATAATGGAAATTCGTCTCACTGGCTAACATTTATTAAGGATGTCGTTTAGAAACAGGACGTGTAAGTAGTAATTCTGCATGAATTTCAACTTCGCCATTTGGTAGCTGAGCCAATATTTAGAAAAGTGCCAATTTGAAGTTGGAGTTTTCTGAAAAAAATTTTTTTTGCAGAAAAAAACTAATATTGGATTTTAAGTCTAAATTGGGTCTAAATGCAAGAAAATAAAAGGGGGGAGGTCAAGAAAGTTATTTACCCCCTCCTTAGATTACTCACTTTTAAGCCGTTACAGAGCTGATGAATGTTACAGATCTGATGTTAATATGAGTTACATACTTGAGTTTATACTTTCAGTCTTCGTTAACATCTCTAAATATGATATCATTTCCTTACATTTTTAGCATAGAATTAAGATAATTATATTAATATATATATATTGTTGCTAAAAAATAAAATTTTGTTATAAAAAAGAATTTCTTGGAAATAAAAATGAGCGATAAGGTTTTTAGACAAAATAAATTATAATATTAGGAAATCCAAGCTCATAAAACATTTGTTTTGTTTTGAAACAACATTCAACTTCAACTTTTTCAACACACAACTCTTCTGCTTGCTTTTCTTTAATTAGTTGCAGGAAATTTAATTTCTTGATCAGAAATTCAAATTTAGCATGCTAGTTATTACCTAGTTATTTAGCGAAGTTATGAAAAATTGAAGTACAAAAAAAAAATAATAAGTAAATAAATAAATAAAATAATAATAATTAATTAACTTAATTTCTGCAGTGTCAATTTTTCTTATTTTACTAACTTCTATTGTTAGGTCATACAAACCACAAATGGAGCAATTGTACTAAAACTCATTGCTTTTCATTTTTAAGAACAAAAATGTTCAATATATATGGCTAAAACCTAAGATTTTTGCTTTTTATAATTCTGAAACGTGTAAGTTAGTTCTGTAACATATTCGCTGTTTTTCAATGTTACCGCTCTGACTGTTACTGATCTGACAAACTGACAAAGTTTTTTTCTTATTTCCGAGTCGATCGCACTAAACCAAAATCAAACACGTGGGTTTTTCACTTGCAATAAAGGACTATACTTATATATAAAATAATTTTTATAATAATAATAACTGCGCATTTTAGAGCGTGTTACCAATCTGATGACTCAAACGACACACTTTTATAAAATCACTTTAAAAAATCTTACCTACAATTTTAGATGCAGAAATGCAAATTTTTAATTACGAATCGATAAAACATCCCACCAGGTACTCAGTATCACGTGGTATAGGTGCAGGAAATGATTTTGGGAACTTAAACATAGTTTGGAAGTTATTGTTACCACTCTGACGGCGGAACTTGGGACATGCTTATTTCGCATCAGCTAGAAAATCAGAAATCGATTAAAACAGAAATGAAGTAAAATATTAACAAAGGGGTAGAGACAGAATCGTTTTTTGTGCAAGTGCGGTTTTTTGGGAAATTAGAAAGTGCGCACGACCTGTTTGCATGCTAAGCTTTGCTACTGGGGACACGTTACCGATCTGATTTTTGATGTATAAAAACAATATTATCTGAAGAAAAAAAAATTCTGATGTTATTAGATGAAATGAAAGCAGAACATTATCTTCTTTCTGGGGAAACTTATTTTTTTAACTAGTTATTGAAATACTAGTGAAAATTCACTTGGGACTCAAATTGGCACTTTTCTAAATATTAGCTCAGCTGCAACAATGATTTTAGAATAAGATAGCATGAAAAGTTAACGGACAGTCCATAGATTACTTTCTATGTTTTATAGCGGCGATTTGAAAGTTGAACTTTAACCTGGAGCCGATCGCACTGTGATATGAAACTTTTACGGCAAAAAGTTGAGAACCAAAGAATATTAAAGGTACAGCAACTCGGAGGCCAATACACTGTAGTACCACAGACCATGTCCTAATAATTGGCGGCAATAAATATGGAGATTATTTCTACACATATGGAGATTATTCCGAAAGATTATTCCCGCACCAGCTAATGGAGTTACAACGTCTACAGCACCAGAAAGCGTGCGAATTACTACACTAACACGAAGTTAATGACCCATTCTTGCCCCTATTACTCACTGTAGATGAAACATGGGTGCTGTCTGACAATCTAAAGTGCAAAGCACAGTGACTGCATAAAAAGAACTGCGAAGTGGACTCTCAAACAAAGCCTTTATCAACAGAAGATTCTCGTCTGATTAGTGAACTTGCCAAGAACTTGACCCATAATAAGTTCCTCCAGAGAGGCGAGACCATTAATACAAATGTGTACTCTCGTCAATTGTATGAATGCCACAGAAATCTTCTCACAAAACAACCAGCACTTTTCGATAGATACGGTCCCATACTCTTGAAAGATGATACAAGTCTTGTCTCAATTAGTGACCGGCAAAAGATTCAGGCATCGGTGTATGAGCTACTGTCAAATTCACCTTATTTTTCTGGACTTGCATCTGATCACTTGTCACAAGTTTCGTGAATTGAACAGATTTGTGAGGGGAAAGATGTTCCCGAGTGAGGATGCTATGATTCAGGCAGTCTGGGATTTGTTTCGACTAATCTGATGATTAAACCTGCCACAGTCGCATTTAGCGTTCAAAACTCGTCAATGAAAAAAAAAATTCACTGACGGTGACTACTTTGCTGAATAAATTACCTTAATTCAGTTTTGCCGCTTGCTTTTTTTTATGTTTCAATTTCGGGCAAAAGTTATAGAACTACCCAAAATTAAAATCAATCACAAGTATTTAAAGTGTTAACAAATATAAACTGGCAACAGATAAACATTTTAAATTATTAAGTTTCATTTCCATGTGGACCAACAATGACATCTGTTTATAATAGCGTTAATAAAGGTTTAACCGCATTTGCTAAAAACGTTGTGATTCGAGGTCTGTATAGCATGGAAGTTACAAACACATTTTATCAGACGCAGAAAAATTTTCTCCTTCTTTGGTTTTATTGTTTTAAATTTTCAAGTATATTTCACTTCAAAAATTGCGAAAAACATTTTAAGGTATTTAATTACTATCTTCGTTAATTAATGTCATCCAAAAACGCGACCCAGTTCAGAGCACTCTTGTGTAACTTTTCTTTCAAACAAAATATTTTTTTTAATAGGTCCATTCGTTTAGGCGCTAGAGTGCTACAGACAGATACACAGATACGCAGACACATGAAACTTATAACACCCTTCCTTCTTGCGTCAGGGTTTAAAAATGGGACTCACAAAGCAATTTGTGTTAGCGATCAAAGATAAATCTTTGGCATTCAAGCATCAACAGCAGCTGTTCCCAATGATTTTCGAAGCAAAATTAAAGAGGTAAGTGGATGAAGGTGATATGTGACATTTGAATTTTACCGATTTACAAAAATTCAAACTAGTGTGTGCTCAATTGTGTTAACTCACAAACACAATTGAAGGGGCAAGTGAATAAGGGTGATATGTGACATTTTTTTTTTTATTTCTAGAAAAAGCTTCCAAAAAAAAAAATTATCTTTATCACCTTCATCCATGGTAAAAAGTAAGTTTTTCAAAAATTGTCACATACCACCTTTATCCTTTTTTGCCCCTTCAATTGAAACCATGTCTTTTTCTTACACAAGAAATTTATTTATTGCTAAGACTTTTCCAAGCTTCTAAGAGCAAACGAGTGAGGCAAGTGTCAGTTTTGTTGAAATAAAAATTATTTGGAAGTCATCAAACTGGGAACTATGCTGATATGGTTGAGACTTAGGTAAAAAATTAAAGAAGGAATGTGAGCTGTTGGTAAGCTAAGTACTCTTGACACTCACCTTGAAAGTTTTGAAGATAGCATGGGTGCTTATGAAAAGAGAAAGAAGTGAGCTTTCAAAGAACATGCAAACTGTTAATCGTTATGTTGCAGAACCTAAATGAACACCTACATTTTGGGATACATTTACGAACGTAATAAGACATATATTGTTTGAACCACATTTCTAGGTCTATGTTTATCAAGTTGCAAAATTGGGATTAGATTATGCTAAATTTTAGAACTATAACTGTCTGTTTCTTATGGCAAACACGTAAATGTTTGCGTTTAACTCCCGTTTAAACTTATCTAAGGGAATGTTTTTTTCAGGGAAATAAAGTGTTTTCTTGTATTTTTGCTATTAAACCAATTAAATATTGTTATTAACAATCCGGATACAGAAATCGTGTTTCGTAGTGTAATCATAATTGCACCGTTTAGCCGTATCAGACTCCAAGATTTCTTTAACCCCTAGATTTTCACAGGCAGTAAGTACACTTCATTGTACTTGCCATGCACGAATGTACACATTTTCAAACTGTACACGTCTTATGAAAAATCTCGATAATTTTACATATAATTAATATCTATTATGCTTTGAGTGTAAGGTATTTTGCGATACATAGAAATTATAACTAAATAGTAACATAGAATTCATTTGTTAACTAAACTATTTGACATCAATACAGAAATTTAACTTTTGTGATAATTGGTGTGAGATTGAACATATTTAGCATAATAGACGACGGCGACGCAAGCACCGGTTAAAATGATTAATTTAAGAAATGTTGCATTTTTATAACTTTTAGATCATGAAGTCCTGAAGATTTGAGATTAATATTTTGATAAACAAATTAAATGGCAGTTTTTAACATTGTAGATAATGTGCAATTCCCACGGGTGCTATACTACTGAACTTTAAGCAATCTTTAAGAACCATAAATAAAAAAAAATAAAAAAAAAGAGGATAGTAAATTTCAAATCCAAGAAACTTTAAAAAATAACTTAAATTATAGTTTAAAAAAACTAAAAAATGCGCTTTTAAACTATATTTCATGATACTCTGATTTCAAAAATATTGAATATCCGCTCTCTCTCTACGCTTACATGAACATATAATACATCAACAGGTTACATAGTTTATCTTTTAGTATTAATAATAGTGCTAAATATATTGCTTTTATATGTGCAAAGAGCGTGCATTTTATCTTTTATTCAGAGTTACATGCAAACAACTAAAACACTTAAAATACATCAACATGTAATAATATAGTTTAGCCTTTAGCATTAATAATAATGTTAAACATATTACTTTTATATTTGTAAAGAACGTGAACTTTATCTTTTATTCAGAGTTACATACATACATACATACAAACAATGTAAAACTAATAAAAACGTATTTAGAAAAAAATCTGTATTTGAATAGAAATGAAAATAGCAATATATGGTATTTTATCCCATATTCCTTTCTAAAGCCACAATAAAATAGTCCCTCTATACGATTCTATTAATCGATAAAATCATCTCTATTCATTGCGCTTTCAGCTCTCGACGGAAACGGGTTAGTTAGAAAAGCGCGTTTGAATGCGAAGCACAACAAAGCATGAACCATTATCAAATACTGAAGACCGTCCTGTTTGAAATGTAATGGAATAATCCTATTTATTGTTGCATTTACTTGAAGAACGCGTAAATTTGGATGATACAGCACAGTCGCAAATAGAAATGAACGTAAAATAATGTTATCTATGAAGGTTTCAGTAGGTTATGCGTAATTGTATTTCTGCGTGTTTGCTAACTTTTAGGATTTTATTTACAGGCTCAGCCGTAATGCTTAGTTCAACGATGTAGGTGTAGGTTGATATGAAAAAAAACGTGTTTTCTAGATGAGAGAAGCTGTTAAATATATAATATATCGACGAAGTAACATAATTACACAAGCTCACAGTTAATGTTGAAGTTTTTAGAAATATTTATGTTGTTGGAAACATGTTTATGGAACAGAGTTTTTGCCAAATTACATTCTTTGCTTATTTTATAGTAGTGTGTGTTACTTATCGATTGCCACTTATAGTTGCGATTTAAAAAAAGGATATTTTGTAACTGCACTTTTATTCCATTCTTTGACACAATCTCAACTACAAATGATCCATTCGGTGTCAAGAGATATAACCCTCCATTCGTATTCATTACTTATCTGTTATAGGCAGTAAGTTACCGCATTTTAGCCAGGGAAAAGACAGAACTACAGCCTGTTTATGATATCCAGATTCTACAGTTTCATTCTTGATTTAGACTCAGCAGTTTGGCATAGCCAATAACTGAGCATTGGTCTGTGGATTTTCAAGGTGCATAAAATCACAGCTCGTTATTGTGTTTGTTTTTTGTTATTCGCAACAGATTCATCAAAGCTTCGCAGCTAGTTTATCTAGACTTCTACTCTAAGCTCTTGATTATATATTAATGCATGTAATTCAAATAATCTGTACTGACTCAAACAGTAACGGTGTTTGTTTTTTAGGTTTTTATTTCCAGCTAGTGTGAATGACAAATGTAAAAGCTTGACGAGCACAAGTGAAACTCCACTGATGAAATTTAAATACATCCCGTTGAAAATATCGAAATATATTTGGAACTGATTTTTTTCATAAAAAAAAGCTCTAACTTTCACATTTCTGTCAGTTCAATAAAGATAAAATAGTTTGAAAAGCAATGATACTTATAAATTAAAAACTAAAATTTTATAAATGAAAATCTTCCGTTTTGCCGTAGGGACAAACTATGCAAAAATACTTGAAAGTCAATTTTAATTTGTCCACATGAGTGAATTTTCATATTGCTTATTTCCTCTTTACTCTACAGCTGTCACAAAGCAGCTAGGAAAAAACGCCATGTATTAGCGATGTAACACTTGGTAAATTGAAGACGTAAACACTCACCTAAAAAAGAAAAAGAAAATTCCCCCTTAACACACTACTAAAATCACTTACTGCTACGATATCTTTGCCCTAACTTAAACCTTTTGACACCAATGACGTCTAAAAGAATTGAATATTTCTGATACATTATTCATCACAAATTACACTGCAGAGTGACCGTTTCATGAACAGCAATCATTTCTTATGCCATTACAAAATCTTAGAGGTATCTGAGAAGTTATTGTATGTCAAATGTTGTAAATCATAAAACTGGTAGCAATATCTTAGAACAAAACTACATTTTCAATTTGTTAAAAGATAAGTGTTTGAACATATTTCTGAGCGATGGATTTCAGAAAACATTTTGGAAAAATTCGCCAACTTTTACTAAATCCAAATGCTTTACAATAAAATATTCTTTCGCACAATCTGCTGTTTCATGTTTTCGTTCTTAAATGGTTATTTTAATTAACCATTAGAAAATTAGATCCAAAAGGATTAATTCCACAAAAATAACTTTTGGGGAAATTAATAAAAATAGCTACTTCTATGGAAATAACTGAGATCCTTTTAGCTTTTACTACCGTCATATAGTCGAATAATACTTCCAAAAAATATTATATTGTGGACTAATATTTTACTTGTCACTGGGTTTCAAGACTTGAAAAGATACCTTTTTTAAAACTGAAGTAAATATATTTTACTTGTGAATGGCTTATTCACAAATCTTTCAAATTTTTATGTGAAACATTTGACGAACACAGATTTTCCCACCACATGTGGCAAAACTATGTATTTGCATTTTTTCAAAACAAAACTAGAAAGGCAAATAGTCAAAAATACTTTTAAGATGTTTCAGAAAGCAACCGACTAATCAGTCTCCTGTCGTAAGTTCCTATTGGTTGATATATTTGGTATAAATGCCGGTGTCCTCGCTGGTCGCGCTCAGTTCTCTTACGATTTTCATGTTGTGTGCTAAACTTTTGCACTGATGACGAGGCTCGAATGTAACCTTGCTGCCTATATGCTGTATTTTCTTCATAATTTGGGCTTTATTCACGATGGTTTTTAACTTCAATCATGTTTTAAGTCCAAGTTTTTTTTTTTTTTTTTGTTAATCATTTTTCATTTTTTCCGACATGTGGTTCGATTTATAATTTAATTCAGTTCTTGCTGCTAAAAAAGCAACTCTGTTCCGCGCAATCACTGTGCATCAATTTCGCGCATAAAGGAAGTCCCTCCGCTTGAACGTTTTTTTTTAATCGTTCAAGAACAGAGGTACTCTTGTCAGCACGTATAGATCATCAAGAGCGCTCCGATGGGAGGTCACGGGAGGTCACTATGACCACCTAATAATTTCCTATCGGCACATTTTGCTGAGGATTCGGCAATTTAAGGGCAATATTGCAACATTGAGATTATTTGTTCTTTGTAACTTTTAGAATTATTTTTTAAAAGATGCCTGTTTTTTCTTGCTACATGTTATGCATGTACGATATATGTGTATGATTGTATTTTATCATTCGGTAAAATTGGAACTTCATTCGGCAAATTAATAATTTTACCTCTCCCAGAAATTTTAGATCGGAGCACCTCTGCAGATCGTGCAACTTCTAGGGTTGTGAATTCGCGCATCCACTCGCTTTAAAAATTCCGTCCAATAAAGGTGTATCTAGAGATAGTGGCAGTTAAGAAAAAAGCATTTGAAGAATTTGCCTGGCAGAACAAACAGCAAGATCTTGAAAATTATAGCTGGCGGTTTGAAAAGCTCCAATTTTTACTTCTAAGTAAGAAAGGCGACCGCCCCGGATGCCAGTATATGAGCAGGCACCGAAACCTAAACTTTGCACCAACGTCATACATTACTAATGTACCAACTTTGCATTATTTCAGTATTATACTTAATAAAATGATTTTCAAAGGTAACTCATCTGATTAAAATCCTGCTTTTATGTTACACAAAGATTTCAGATTACATGTTCAGTTGTATAATTATTAATATAAAAATTATCGGTACTTTCCCATTATATACTGTGTGGGGGGGGAGGCAAAAACACCCACCCCAAGTGACTTCATCTCTTTAGATGGCCCTGCTTTAGAGGTACAAAGAAAATAATTTTTTGCAAAAATGAAAATAAATTCCGATAAAACCTAATCCAGAATTTCTCCTAAACAACTATCAATCATTTTTGAGAATATTTAAAGCTGTCTGCGTGGTTTTAGTATGTATGTGTAAATGTATAGGCAACCAAAACTATATTTTTACGAGTCCGTTGTACCCTCAAACTTTCTTAAATGATGATTCCAATCTTGATAAAAACGCGATAAAATTATTTAAAACATTTATACTTGTTTTCCACAGTAGTGATTCGATCCTTCTACAGCGTCAACTATTTTTTCGAGGGCTTCAACTTTATATTCTATGGCAGTAAATTTGCTTTTCACCGAAGATTTCATAGACGTGAGGTTGCTCTTAATTTCTTCTTGACTTGTAGCAATGCTAGCAGTTAAAACAATTTTTAATTGATCTTGTTTTTAACTGTCCTTGATTATCCGCCATGCAGTCAAATCACTTTTTACAGCGTTGGTGGCATCCAGGAGTTGCTTCATTTGTTCCTCCACTGTGCTGGTATTCACCATAAAAATTCAGGTAATCGTTACGTATAAACGTCCAAACTCAAATAGTTTTTAGGAAGAAATGTCCAAAGTCATAGAAAATTCCAAGAAAGTCTTTTGAAGGGGCCACCACGTTTGGCGCCAATGGTGTTACTAGTCTATAGCACCTTCCAACTTTCTTAAAAGTTTATTCCAATCTTGATAGAAACACAATAAATTAATTTACAAAAATTTATACTTATTTACTGTAGACTAGGTAACAATTACTAAACATTCAGCAATTAAGCAAATATCAACAACCAGAGTTCACTCAACTGTATACCACACATTGAAATGCAAATTCGTAAACATTATACAACAAAAATAAACTCTAAGAGCACACCGTTTTTGAGACGAGACAAAGCGCATTCATACGAGTTTACTAAGAACAAATTCCAAACCCGCGATCATGCGGTTTTCATAACCGCTACAGATCATTCATTGAGTTTTCAGCGATTCGAGAAGAATCCTATTCAAAAGCGAATGTTCCTTTTCCTTTTCTTTTTCTTGCATTTCATTCGTGGCTGTTTACACGGAGGAATGGTATAGAGCAGGGCTGCGGAGTCGGAGGAAAAATGGTCGACTCTGACTCCGACTCCGACTCCGGGATTTTAAAACTTTCGACTCCGACTCCGACTCCGACTCCCGACTCCTGCTTTTTTTATTATTTATTTTTTTTTACCCAAATGTGAAGAGGGAAAAACCCAAAACAAAGGTTGAAATGTTAAGTCAATTTTTAAAAGTTTCATTTTTATTCATGGTCGTAGCCAGGACTCACTTTAGGGGGGGGGTAGCAAGCTGGGGTATCCCAGTTGGAGGTCATGGAAGGTCATTGTGACCTCTCAAAAAGTTCGATTTTCTCAAGAATTCTCGCAAGTAATTTCACCACATTTACCGCAATTCTCGGAGGTCACTGTGACCTCCCAAAAAGTTCATTTTCTCCAGAGCAAAAGACAAGTACCGCTCTTTTCATTTGACTCCGTACAAAACTAATCCTTTTCTTGTTAAATTGCCAGACTTTATTTTAACACATTGCATTTTTGCTGCAAATATTTTTTATTCACTTGCATAAGCCCAAACATAGCAATTCGTTTCACAAAGCAGACCCGCCATTTTGAAGCCCTTTTTATTGATCCTAGATGCTTAGGATTTGGATATTGGACGCTGAAAATTTTTATCTGTTAGTTTCAAAGATATGTTTTCACCTCCATAAAATTTCATCCAAATCAGAGGTGGTCGGAGTCGGAGTCGACATGTTCTTCAGCGACTCCGACTCCGACTCCTTTGGTCCAAAATCAGTCCGACTCCGACTCTTCGACTCCGACTCCGACTCCGACTCCGCAGCCCTGGTATAGAGATCACAATATTGGCAGACATCCGCCCAACAACAATAACAAAAGATTAGTTACGGTAAATGTCGCCAAAAATTGCCAAGCTTAACTACACCAAGCGATTTCTCGCCAAATATAATGCAAAGCAGGAAAAATAATTTATAGGTAAGGTTAGAATAAAGCAACCACAATTTTTAGTAAGGAATAATGGGATTAACCGCAAATTTAACAAATAAAAATAAAACAGTATAAAAATAACCAATATTTACAAGATGTGGAATAATATATTATCACCAGCTTTGCTGTGGTATCTGTATGTGTGTATGTAACTAGTATAACTCAAAAAAAAAGTAGACAGTTGAAATTTTTACTGTAGGTCATTATCCAGTACAATGACTAGTTTTGTGCTTACCACCTAGATTGCGTTCACGTGTTTCAAAAAGAGATGCCAAAGAATCTATCCAACAGAGATCGATTGCGATCGATTTGTCGGTGCACATGGCAGCCATTGGTATAACCATATTAAAAAAAAAATGATTGTATGATTTCAATAGTTCCGAGTCTGTGGTATTAAATATGTTCAAAATCACATTCAACATGAACAAATTGTAATTTATCCAAAATTGGAGACGGATGCACAGATCTTCGACAAAATCTGCATTCGTTTACCAGATGTTTTTTTTTTCGATGGTTTGCCCCATCCGAAATTTCAGCGATTTTCAGTGTCTGTACATTGTGAAAAAATAATGCAAATTTAATAATACAGTATTTAGTGGGCCTCCACCAAGAAGACTGCGAATGTTGAGCTTTGTCAATTGCTGGAAATGTTGCGACTGATTTGATGATAAGTTTGCAACCGTTTATATAATCGGGTTTAAATATACGAGGGGTTTTTTTTCAACCTCCAAAAAGCTATAAAAAATAAACGGATTCTAATACACAAAAATATTTTACTATCAAAAGTAAGGTACAATGCTCTACAATTATCTACGTAATCACCTTGACGATTGAAGTATTTGTTATACATGTGAACTAGCTTTATAATAGCCTCCTCGTAAAATGTTGCCGCCAATGATTGGAATTGAGTTGTGACGGTGTCCTTGGGTTCCACGCTACTGTGGAAGCATGATGCCTTTCCAGACTCCAAGTAGGGGTCTCCAAGTGCCTGCTTCAGTTCAGGGAACAGATGAAAGTCACTTGGCGCTCGGTCGGAACTTTATGGTAGGTGTTGAAAAATGTCCCGTTAAAATTGCTTAAGGAACCGTTGGGTTACACGAGCGCTATGATAACGGGCATTGCCATGGATCAGAACAATTCCAGAAGTCAAAGAACACATCTTCATTTGCTTTGAAAAGCTTTCTGTAAGCGTCGTAAAATTTTACAATAAGAATCTACTATAATTCGCAAGACACTTCACAATTCACACGGCGGGAGAATCAATAGTGACAGCTATGTTTATAAGACAACAGCTCAACAGAAAATGACACATTGGACTCGCCAGTGACACATTGTGTAGAGGGAGAGATGCAGAGTCACCTAATATGCACATCTGCCGCATGCCTGGCGTTCATACTGTGCAATCGGAGGTTGAAAAAAATACAATCCTCGTATATACCCAGGTAGCACAAATAACCTTTAAACGTTTTATAAACGTTTTTAGGCGGTTGTTACAACGTTAATAACCATTTTACAACCTTTAAAAAACGGAGTGTGCTACTTGGGTATACATCTCTCTGATGCAGTTAGGTCGTCAACCTTCTCGTTTTTTTACTATGTTTAATGACTTTAGTAAATGTATAGACACGAAAATAAATGCTTTTTCAAAATGTGTGAAGTTCCAATCTTTTCTGATAATGGGTCAAAACTTTTTTGACTCAATTTTTATCCCCCATCTTCTATTCACATCACCTTTAGTTATAGATATGTAGGTGGCATTGGATGGCGTGTAGTGCAACCACTGTTCATTCACAGTTAACATTTTTTTTTTTAATTATCAGACAGCACTGTTACGCGTTTCTCCCCTTTTTTAATCAAGTTCAATGAATCTCAAACCATGCAAATGAGGAGAATAATTTACAATTCCCATATTTTAGTAACAAAAGATTTCATTCATGCAAGTTCGTTAGCGAGTGTCACATGGTACTGTCGTTTCTCTCATTTTTACAGCGAGTGTCTACGTACTCTAGCAAATCCTTTTGTTTAATATGCTCCTACTTTTAAGGAAAGAAAATAAAAGTACTTTAAAACTCAAGCAACAAGCCTGTTATTTTTTTCTTTAGCTTAGCTTTATCAACACTTTTCAGGGAGAAAATTTTAAGAATGAATTTTCATGAAAGACACAGTGAACATGTTAGTGTTGCTTATTTTTTTTTTTTTAACCATGCTTTTAGATTAAATCTGAAACATACCATTTCAAAGAAGTTTTTTGCTTAGCCACCAAAGATTTTTCAGCCATTTCATGTAAAAGTGCTTATTAGAGCACTTTTTCCACTTAACATCATAACAACGATGAAAATCGGCCTGTAATACTTTAAGAATAAGTACCGTATCGTGTGGTCTATCGCACTGTTTTTCCATTCAACAGATTTCGTTCAGTATGCTGTCGCTATTGCGCACTTCATCAAAAACAGGCAACATCTGAATGGTTATCGGACTGAAACGAAAGGAACTATGGGTGCTTTCCGATAAAAATGGCCCGATAAACGATACTTGACGGAGACGGCACAACTGCACAATCGTCATTAAATTGTCATGTAGAAAAGCGCATATCGTATGTTTATGCATTTTGCGCGGGTCAACATCGGAAAGCGGATATCGTGCACGATTTATCCCTGCCGTATCGGTAAGAGAAAAAGTGTACTTAGAAAGCGTACAAACAAAGACGCCTAAAGAACTGCACGCTTCTTAAACTAGTAAAAACAACACAATGCTGAGAATTTTGAGAAATGTAGTTTGCGAAAATAATAATTAAGTAAAAGAAACAGTGCTAAAATCCAGATAGATGCTGCAGGATTATATTTCAGTCATAGCTACATTTGATTGACTTTAGGCCGCCTACACACGTTCCTAATAAATTGCTATTTTGGGGGCCTAAAAGTACTTTTCTATGAGGAATAGTATTACTAACCACAAAAACAAACTTTTAAAATAAGTCCATTAAACCTTTAAAAAAAACTAATTAAAATACACGATCCTCGTTAGAGTGGCATGTAAATATGTTATTTGACGTAATTTTATTGCTGGTGACTTTCTAGAAGACACAAATACAGCCCTATTTATCCCGCTTTAATTATTTCTTTTAGTTAGCTATCATTTTCTCAAAGCGTCCCAACCTTTATTTATTTATTTATTTATTTATTTTATTTATTAGTATTATTATTATTATTATTTTTTGACTCTTTATTTCCAAAAAACTGACTGACGCATAAATCGGATTTCTTGAGTAAATGGAAAGCTTATTAAGCTAAAGTTTATGCATTCTAATTTATTAATCCAACAAGGGATATAAAAAGGAAAGGGGGGGGGGGATAATTACCACGTAGAAGCAAAAAAAACTATGGAATGTCTCACCTTACTATTTTGACAATTATATTAGCATTTTAGAAATACTAATCGTCAAGTAGTATGGATTTCAAGCTGAAGTGGATATTTTTATACAATTCTTCAATGCCCCTCTTGGACAAATTTAATGGAGAGAGGATGCGTATAGCTTCCGATGAACGGTTTAGGAGTTGCTATGGGAAAAGGATTAATCCAAATAGCGATTTATCAGACTACTCAAATCTACAAAAATTATATACTGACAGAATTCAAAAGTGTTTACAATTTTTTTTCACGGTAATTTTGTTATCAAAGACTTATAGGAAGATAGCTTTGGGTATTTCTTATATTATCTAAAAAAATCTTTATTTGTGACTTATTTTTTTTCCCATATCAACGTTTAAGTTAGAGGACTGGAACTCACTTGTGCCAAGTTTACTGACGCCATTGACGAAGAAGAGCAGTGGAAAGCTGTCCACGAAAAGAAGATTTTCTTTTCACCGGAATTCAATGTTGTCTACCTTTTTAATTTTAACACCATTAAAATATATATTTTCCCGCTCATTAAGCAATTGCAGTTTGATTTGGCCATAAAATGAAGCATTTGTTATGTCTGGTGAGTGAGAAAAAAAAGAGAAAAGAAAAAGACGAGTACCGCTGTTTCAGACTATCAAAAAAAAAGGGGGGGGGAGAGACAAATTATACATTAAAAGAGCATTCTAAATCAGTAAAATGTATTTCTCTCGGAACGTTTGCCTTTAAAAATTTTATCGGTTTTCATTCATTTATGCTTCTATGCTTTTATTAAATGTTTTTGCTAACAAACTGAATGTACATGCACATAGCCGTATCTTAAAACACGACTAATATTAACAGCACACCCAAAAACTGCCGAATGCGAACCCAAAAGAGTTACAAGTTTCTGAAAATGACATAAAATCAGGAATGAGCGAGCAACAGGTTTTTTTAATGAGGTTTCTTAATCCTGCTAGAACAAGGATGCGTTGACTGGATTCTGCAGGATCGAGTACCGAGCTCTTGAAACTGTGCTACATTCGGCGTAAAACTTTTAAAATATTTGATTCTCCCACTCTACTATTGTTGTATTCAGTAAAGCAGAGAATTTGCAGCAGCTTTAATTTATTGTTTTCATGAAACTTGTACACTACTCGTTAAATATCAAGTTGAATCGAGCAAAGCTGTAGTTCACTATCTGGTTTTTATTCCAGCAACTAACGATATTATTGCTTACACGTTTTGCAATAATCAAGAAATTATGCTTAAACAAGTATGTAAGCTTGGCGTTATAACTAAGTAATAAGACGTGCAAGTTGTATTTAATGAGGCAAATAAAAACTAGTTTCTATGAAAGTATCAACGGAAAAATATAAGTGCTAATTTTAATGATAAGTTAGAGTAGTTTCTAAAAAAAAAGAAGAAATAAAAAATATATTCTTACTAATTTCCGCGCTGCAAATGAATGCACTGGTCGAACTTTTTGCAGTAAAAAAAGAAGGAAAGAAAAGTCTTTGTTTTGATAAACCTTGTTTCTTATCTGCCCAATGAAAAAAAACCCGGGAAAATCATCACATCTCTTAGGGCCCTGCTCCACATCAGCGGAAAACGCGACCGAAACCGAAGGCAGAAACCGAAAATCCGGGTACTTTCCATAGGAACCCTATTAATTCCATTTTACGTTTCTGCTGTATTTTTCTGCTTTACGTCAATGTGGAACAGGGCCTTTAGTCGTTTGCACTGTCTACTTATAAAATCGAAGAAGAAACGAAAACAAGAAAAGGAAGTTAAGGGACAAATCCATTTGTGGACATTTTGCCACCGTCAAAAATTGTCAGATGGCAGTAACCGAAGTTTGATGTCCTTTAAGGGACATTTTTCAGAGTTTAAGGAGAAAGACAATAACATGTTCAAGCTTTTGGTATGTCCAATTCCCCCTTGTCCTAATGAAACTTTGTCCTCAGAGTTCGTTTTTAACACCCGACGCTACGAGAAATGGGGTTTGACATGTCTGTGTATCAGTCTGTGGTACTCTTAACGCAGAAACAGATGGACAGATTTTTATGTTTTTTCCTCTTGAATGGAGACATTATAGAGAGTGCTCTTAGCTAGGTTGCGGCTTCAGATGAAAATAATTAATGACTATATTAATTAAAATCCTTTGAAATATTTTCTTTTGATTTTTGAAGGAAAATCACATTTGAAAATTAACCACGATAGTGTCAAAAGAAAGAGAAAAAAAATGTCTGCTGCTAAGCCTTAAATTTGCACGATTGGAAATCGATGTCTTTGTTGATCGTCCAAATAAGAAAAAGCAAAGATTTAAAATGCTTATTTGTGGTCAGTTTCTACTTGTTAACCCTTAAAATACTTAGAATTGACTTCAGTATAAGGAGTCCCAAATTATTTTAAATTTTCTCTTCTTAATCTGCTTTTGCGACTTGCGAAGTTTACTCGTAAGGAGTATTTTACCTTTTCCGTTTGTACTATGTCCTCTTGAAAACAATGAAATCTATTTATATTTGAAGGGCTTGGGAGATTAAGGGGTTAAGTGACAAAACAGAAATTGCGAGTAATTAAAGTTCAAAGTTTTATTGTTGTAGTTGTTGCAGTTTTTTTGTTTTCTGGTTTTGTCATTAGTGTGCGTATGAAATTGGTCTATTGACATCTACTGTTTGATGCACTACCAACTTTTATTCGCTTACCTGTATCCATTCCTTACCATTATTGAGAGTGTTTATTTTTTAAAATGTAACTTAGCCCCTTGATCCCCAACCCTTTATTTGAAATGTCTTCCGACCAGTGAAGTTCGTTTTAATATAAGATCGGCAATCAAGGTCGGGGTTTTTAAAATTTTTAATTTAATCTTTTTTATTTGTCGTCCACTCAAGAGTAAGCAGCGGGACAAGAATTTTTCAACTGGCGCGTGGAGCTTGTTCATTAGGGTGAGCCGAAAAAACACTTTTTTTTATTTCGACTTTGTAATAGCGCGGAAAAGTTGCGAATTATGAAGACGAAAAGAAGGAAAAAAAAATATCGAAATCGGTTGATATCTTCCGATCGCGCATAAGGCCTAAAGTTTGACAAAAAATGAAAAAACTTCATTTTCGCGATTTTTTTTTTTAATTTTTGAATATGATGTTTTCGTAATGTAATAGTGCGGAAAAGTAGCTAATTGTGAAGACAAAAAGAAGGAAAAAAAATTATCGAAATCCATTGATATCTTCCGATCGCGCATAAGGCCTAAAATTTGACAAAATATGAAAAAAACTTCATTTTTGCGATTTTTTTTGAAAAAATTTTGAATGAGATGTTTTCATATTTTTTTCGCGCGGAAAAGTTGATAATTATGAAGACAAAAAGAGGGATAAAAAGGAGGAAAAAAATTATCGAAATCGATTAATATCTTCCGGTCGTGCCTAGGGCATAAACTTTGACAAAATATGAAAAAACATCATTTTTGCGATTTTTTGTTTGATTTTTTGAGTTAGATGTTTTCGTAATGCAATAGTTTGTAACGTTTACTAATATAGCCTTAAAACATTGTGTTTTAATTTGGTTTTGGTCAGTTAATATCTTCCGGTCGCGCATTAACCCCAAAATTACCCAAAATAATAATTAAAAAAAGTTACATTTTTACGCGTTTTTGGTTTTTGATGAATAATTTTTTGTGAAACAACCGTAGTATTTTTTGAGACAGACTGACAATAAGATAGAAAAACAAACTACCACAGGTTCAGTCGATGTTATCCAGTTGCGAAAAGCCTTAGAAACTCTCATGCGCAGACGTCGGGCAGCAATCCAGGCAACGTCGCTCGCCTGGCAACGGCTCTCTTCCACTCCATCGCCGCCTTCCTAGGACCATGTCAGCTGTCTGCCTATATTGTTTTTTCAGTCTGCGTTTCTATGTAGTAATCGCAGTGTACTATTATTTAGTTCAATCTAGCTGTTTTGATTTTGAAAATCTTGTAGTCTTCTGTAATGATGTAGTTTCCTGCTGTGTGTGGACTCTGTGATTTAACAAAAAGTTATGTAACAACAAGACAAATACTCTAATAACAAGACAAATATTTGGCTGCCCCACTTTTGGCACTCCAAAGAACTGCCATCTAACTAACAGCTGACATGGTCCTAGGAAGGCGGCGATGGAGTGGAAGAGAGCCGTTGCCAGGCGAGCGACGTTGCCTGGATTGCTGCCCGATGTCTGCGCATTCTTAGGCTTTTCGTAACTGGATAACATCGACTGAACCTGTGGTAGTTTGTTTTTCTATCTCATTGTCAGTCTGTCTCAAAAAACAATACGGTTGTTTCACAAAAAATATTCATCAAAAACCAAAAGCGCGTAAAAATGTAACTTTTTTAAAAATTATTATTTTGGGTAATTTTGGGGTTAATGCACGACCGGAAGATATTAACCCGCGAGCACTCGCACGGGGCCTCTCAGGCCCGGTCATTATTTAAATTCGCTGCCAAAAATCACCCTTTCACCGGAAATGGACGAGGTCCACAGTAGCTGCGTTCAGGGTCACCTTCTTACTGACCACATGTTTTTCAGGAATGTACAGACCCCCTTTCCCCCCAAAAATATCGGTTCGGGCCTCAGAGGCCCGGCGCGAGTGCTCGCGTTTCTCATTCTGCATTGAGAACGCGAAGAAAGAGGTTGCAAAATGCTTCGCAATTTGAGTTATAAAGATGAAATTAAGAGGTTGTAGACTTTGTGATTACAATTTATTGTTCAAAACACAATTTTTTCTGCTTTAAAACTCAATTTCTTGAAAAAAACCGCTCCGGGTCTGTGAGGCCCGGCGCGAGTGCTCGTGTGACGCAAAGTAGCAATTTGAGTTATAAAGATAAAATGAAGAGGTTGCAGACTTTGTAATTAAAATTTAGTGTTCAAAACACAATTTTTCTGCTTTACAAACTCAATTTCCTGAAAAAAACCGCTCCGGGCCTGCGAGGCCCGGCGCGAGTGTTCGTGTGACACAAAGTAGCGCGAGTGATCGCGAGTTAACTGACCAAAACCAAATCAAAACACAATGTTTTAAGGCTATATTAGCAAACGTTACAACTATTGCATTACGAAAACATCTAATTCAAGAAATTAAACAAAAAATCGCAAAAATGATGTTTTTTCATATTTTGTCAAAGTTTAGGCCCTAGGCACGACCGGAAGATATCAATCGATTTCGATAATTTTTTTCCCTCTTTTTTATCCCTCTTTTTGTCTTCATAAATATCAACTTTTCCACACGAAAAAATTATGAAAACATCTCATTCAAAATTTTTTCAAAAAAAAAAAAAAATCGCAAAAATGATGTTTTTTTCATATTATGTCAAATTTTAGACCTTACTAGCTGCGTGGCCCGGTGTTGCACGGGCTGCAATGTAGTGAAGGCAGTTTGAGAAAACTACTCGCCGCCAAGGCGGCTCGCTTTTAAAGTAGCGAGGAAAGTTTCAACAAACTATTCGCCACCAAGGCGGTTCGCCTTTAAAGTAATGAGAAAAGTCTAAATAGTTTACTCGCCGTCAAGGCGGCTCGCCTTTACAGTAGGGAGGAAAGTTTCAATAAACTACTCGCCGCCAAGGCGGCTCGCCTTTAAAACACCAAGGAAAAGTTAAACAAACTACTCCCCGCTAAAGCGACTCGCTAAAATGCTTTCCTGCATCAAAGAATCAATCGAATATTTTGCACATGCTTCCTCAAAAAGCAAGACGATGTCAAGTAGCGCATACTTAGCACTCTCCCTAAATAACATATCAAATTCCTTACCAAAAAGAATTATTTCCAAACCGCTTTCTTCCTGTAAAATTAATTGCAACACTCTAAACGAAAACGTTCTTTTAATATTTGGATCGCAACCAAAAAAAGTAACTTCTAAAAACAGCAATTGCAATTTTATTTAAAAACATTTTCAAAATAGTATCAGAGAAAAAATATGTCATTAATAATTAGAATAAAAACAATTGTTAGAACTTTGTTATAACACGTATTCAAAATAACAATGGATAAAAATAACACTCTTTCATTTTAAAAAGTTCAATTTAATTAACGCTTTAATTTAAAACCGCAACGGAAAGAAATAAATATCTTGGAATTTTAAATAGTTCAATAGTTTAATTAACGTTTAATTCAAAATGGCAACGGTAAGAAATAAAAGTCTTGGAATTTTAAATAGTTCAATATTTTAATTAACGTTTTAATTCAAAATGGCAACGGTAAGAAATAAATATGTTGGAATTTTAAATAGTTCAATAATTTAGTTAACGTTTTAATTCAAAATGGCAACGGTAAGAAGTAAATATCCTGGAATTTTAAATAGTTCAATAATTTAATGAACGCTTTAATTTAAAATGGCAACGGTAAGAAATAAAAGTCTTGGAATTTTAAATAGTTCAATAGTTCAATTAACGTTTTAATTCAAAATGGCAACGGTAAGAAATAAAATACTTGGAATTTTAAATAGTTCAACAATTTAATTAGCGCTTTAATTTAAAATGGCTACGGAAAGAAATAAAAGTCTTGGAATTTTAAATTATTCAATATTTTAATTAACGTTTTAATTCAAAATGGCAACGGTAAGAAATAAAAGTCTTGGAATTTAAAATAGTGCAGTAATTTAATTAACGCTTTAATTTAAAATGGCGACTGAAAGAAATAAATGTCTTGGAATTTTAAATAGTTCAATAATTTAATTAACGTTTCAATTCAAAATGACAACGGTAAGAAATAAATGTGTTGGGATTTTAAATAGTTCAATAATTTAGTTAACGTTTTAATTCAAAATGGCAACGGTAAGAAATAAATGTCCTGGAATTTTAAATAGTTCAATAATTTAATTAACGCTTCAATTTAAAATGGCAACGGTAAGAAATAAAAGTCTTGGAATTTAAAATAGTGCAATATTTAATTAACGCTTTAATTTAAAATGGCAACTGAAAGAAATAAATGTCATGGAATTTTTAAAGTGCAAAGAATTTAATTAACGTTTTAATTAATATCTCAGCTAATTAACGTCGTACAATTTCGCGGTTGGTCTTATTGTCTTCCTTAGAAAATTTCGAATCGAATGGTATTATGCTTGATTCTTTACGCTCATCGGTTTTTGAGGAGTTCAAGCTTCAGACGGACAGACAGACAGACAGATAGACAGACAGACAGACAGACGCGGACAGATTTTAATAGTATTAATGTGCGATCGGAAGATATAAATGAATTTCGATATTTTTTTTCCTTCTTTTTGTCTTCACAATTAACTACTTTTCCGCACTATTACATTACAAAAACATCCAATTCAAAAATTTAAAAAAAAAATCGCAAAAATGAAGTTTTTTCATTTTTTGTCAAACTTTAGGTCATATGCGCGATCGGAAGATATCAACCGATTTCGATATTTTTTTTCCTTCTTTTTGTCTTCATAATTCGCAACTTTTCCGCGCTATTACAAATTCGAAATAAAAGAAAGTGTTTTTTCGGCCCACCCTATTGTTCATAAGATTATTTACGTTCAGGTAATTTAGCGTATTAGTATGCAATATTGTTTTAAAACAAGGGCTCTGCAGCGGGAATTAATCCTGGTTCCCTTGGTTGCACCTCTCTTAGAAATCATACCATTTTTACTTTAACACTCAGTCACTTAAAAATGTATGATTACACCTCTTATATATTGTAACTGGGCCATCCATATAAAAAAGTAATTTTGATCCGCACGTGACGGTTCATATATTTCATTTAAAAAATAATGTAAAAGGGAAATGGACCCAGAATGTTGTTTCTTAAGAAATCACACACGTATGTGTGATTTCATGAGAAAAAAATTTCTTCATTGCCTATTAAGAGCAAGAATCTGAGAGAGTGTCACACCTGTGATTCATGACGTCTCAGATTTTTTCCAAAAAATTAACAAATGTTTATTATCTTATTGAAAGACCAAATCCAGAATGTTTTGCTCTAAAAGTGAGTTGTTTAGTTTTTATGGATCCCTAAAGGTGAAGGTGCGGCATCAAAAATTATGCGGATTATCAAGACATGGAAGTTGCCGTGAGCCAAAACTCTTACCAGGAACTGTTTAACTCCAATTTTCTTTTTGTATGTAGAATATAGAAGGTTGAAACTTTATAAAATGAATGTTAAATTTATGGTAAGTTGTTGCTGTAAGGTCAGTGAGTTCCCTCAAAACAAGGCATTTTTGACGTTACTTAGCGTTTTCGAGGTCCAAAAACAGCTTGTACATTTCAGTTGGCACGACAAAAGTAGTGTCGTTTGAAAGACCAGTGTAAGCACTTTAAAATAATGTATAAATAACCGAGGAAAGTTCAACGTGCTTTTAGTTGCGTAAGGCCGAAATATGAAAAATGTCATATTTTACCGATATTCAAACGGTCATAACTTCCTCTGCCAACAACATATTGAAATATTTTTTTTGCCAATGTCATAACTCTATTCTTTGTCTTAACAGTACAGTTGAGACCTTTGAGGTGAAATGTGAAATTTTTTTTACAAAAAATGCACAGGAAAAAATACATTTTTTGCAAAAAAAAATTCCACACTTCGCCTCAAAAAACTCAACTGTTCTGTAGGGACAAAGAATAGAGCATGACATTGGCAAAAAAATATTTCAATATGTTGTTGGCAGAGGAAGTTATGACCGTTTGAATATCGGTAAAATATGACATTTTTCATATTTCGGCCTTACGCAACTAAAAGCACATTGAACTTTCCTCGGTTATTTATACATTATTTTAAAGTGCTTACACTGGTCTTTCAAACGACACTACTTTTGCCGTGCCAACTGAAATGTAAAAGCTGTTTTTGGACCTCAAAAACGCTAAAAAACGTCAAAAATGCCTTGTTTTGAGGGCCTTCACTGACCATACGGCAACAACTTATCACAACTTTAACATTCATTTTGTAAAGTTTGAACTTTCTATATTCCATATACAAAAAGAAAATTGGAGTTAAACAGTTCCTGGTAAGCGTTTTGAGTCACAGCAACTTCCATGTCTTGAAAATCCGCTTAATTTTTTTGCCGCGCCTTCACCTTTAGGGATCCGTAAAAACTAAACAACTCAACTTTAGAGCAAAACATTCTGGATTTGGTCTTTCAATAAGATAATAAACATTTGGTAATTTTGGGAGAAAATCTGAGAGGTCATGAATCACCTCATAATGCTAGGCGTGACATTTTCTCAGATTCTTGCTCTTAATGAAACACATGAACCGTCACGTACGGGACAAAATGGCTACTTTTTCGTAGAATGGTTATATTCATAATTTTTTCAACGGTTTAAATTATTATTTCTCTACAAATGAGATAAGTTTCATTTGGATTGGAACCTTAGCTTTAAAAATCTACAGTTTGATTTTTCATTGTAAAGTAATAGAGCAAAAAAGTTCTAATTCATAAAGCCCGTTACCAGGGGTTGACTTTGGATTTCCCGAACGTGAAGTGCACAAAATAACCTTAAAGGCGAGCCGGCTTGGTAGCGAGTAGTTTGTTTAATCATTTTTCACTACTTTAAAGGCGCAAAGCGCCCGTGCAACGCCTGGCCACGCAGCTAGTATGGTGTTAAACGAAGTGCCTACGCTTTAAAAAACGTTTCATTGCAAGAATAGCAGAAAAGCATCTACCGCAATGCCAATCGGTTCCTCTTTCATTTTATTACATAATTATTTGCAGTGAAATTAGCGATTCTACATTAAAATATAATGCCCGCATGGATTTCTGAACAATTTGTCGTAAAATTTCCGGAAAAAATTACTGCGAAGTCAATTTTTTTTAAACCCACTTCTTTGAAAGTGGATTCATTAAATATTCTTTCAACCAACTTTGATTTGATTATTTCTTGGGCCTTAGCCGCTCGCCATAAACACACTTAGTTTTCTAAGTGCAAGTGTAATCGTGAAATAAACAGCTTTAACATCCACTTTGCTTCATCGTTGTTATTGTTTCATAGCTATTGGAATTTGAAGTATTTTCTTCTTCAAAAGGAATTTTAAACCGAGTTCTTTCTTTATTTCCGAAATTGAAAGGAAAAACATAGATTATGGTTAAATACATACCAAATATTATTGAAAATTTCGAAACTTTACTGTATTCATTTTATATAAAAAAAACGATGAGTACTGCTTACAATCGTTTTCTACTGTTATAAAACGCCTTTAGCTATTTATTTGCCTTTTTTTAATCCATTTGAATAAGACGACTATGAATGTAAGAGATCAATATCAAATTTGCCTAGCGACACAGACTTAACACAAATTATGATTATTTTTTAATAAACGCAATGAATCATAATTCCTCTACCTCAGAGTCAGACTAACGTAAATCCATTTTCGTTTCTTTTCAGGAGAACGCAAAAACGCTTGTCTAGTACATATAAACTATGGTACTCGCGTTCTTTTGACGCTGCTAAAAACCTATAAAAATTTATTTTATAGAATAACTTTATCATGGGATAATACGAAATAAAATTCCTTATACAATGAAGCTTCAATGAAGAAAAAATTGCCATTTTTGGATTTACGTTAGTCTGACTCTAAAGTTCAAGTATATTACATAGTAAATATTCAGTAATTATTTTGCGGTTCCAGGATCAACAAATGTGACTAAAATTTGAAATGTGTTTAAATACATGAGACAGGATAAATAGCTGACATTGCATTTCTTTTCTTTTCGCCCGACTGTTTAACATGTGGTAGTCGAAAATATTTATTTTCTGGGTGAACACACACACACACACACACAAACACACACACACACAAACACTTCTCTTGTCATATCAAGTTTTTAATGTAAAAGAATATTTTGAAATGGATAATAGAGCTAATCTAAAAAAAAAAAAAAAAAACTTACTTGTTCAGAGCCCTCTTGCTCGATGTCATGAATGTCATCAAAAATTTCCAGACCTGCACCGAGGGGCTTTAATGTGTCAAGATTTTTAAGAAGTGACATTCTGCTAAAGAGGCTTCTGATTTGTGAAAAAGTTGAGTTTTTGATGACATTCACAACATCGACCAAGAGGGCACAGCTGAATAGAAGTTTTTTTTTTTTTGATTATGTTTATTGTCCATTTCAAAATATTCGTTTAGCATTATAAACTTGATATGACAGGATTGCTTTATATCAGTATTGCTTTATATCAGACTTAAGGTACATTGCTTTCCTGTTTTACAGCAACTAGAACGACAAGAAGTACATAAATTGCTTACCATGTTGGAAACGAACGGAATAAAGAGCTGTAACAAAAAAAAAAAACGTCGCCTGAACAAATAAAAAAATATGGTTTTTGACGTATACTGAGTATTTTCGACAATTCATTTTCAATTTGGTTTCAACTGTATAACCATCTTTAGATGCCCTTTCAGCTAGTTAGGAAGTTGGGATATAATAATGCTATAAATAATAGCAATACCTATTTTAAAACAGGTGATAGGCTTTTTTTCTTAACGCCGAAAAACACTCATTTTTCAAAGTTTAGAGCCGAATTATGCAAAAACTGAAAGAGTAGCCATCGGTTTGTTAACGGATTGTGTTTCTGGGACAATAAAGGCTTCTACTCCAACTAGTTTTGTATCTGGTCACTCATGGTGCAAGGAGTTAATGACCCTCAAAGTCACGTGATTTTGCGATTTCTGCAACTTCAGAGTCAAATATTTCGATGAGCAAAATATCAACTACACATATCTTTATGTTTTGGATACTACTCTTTGGTGGATATTTACTGATATATACACTACCGTGGTGCACTGTTTCCACAAGAAGATTTGGTCGGTCAAAGTTGCATTAAAAAACTATTTTTCGTACAACTTTGAGTGACCTCTGACCTTTGTGCCAAGAGTCGTCTACAAATATTTATGTACTTACGGTTAGTGGGGATATAGTAGAACACAAAATAATTGTCAGTTCCACGGTTCACTCCTAAAGCAAAAAGTATTGGCTCATCTAAGTTGGCATGTTTTTATTGCAAAAAAGAGCAAAGTCCAACTTTGACCTCCCAAAACGGAAGGAAAAAAAAATTTTTTTAAAAATAAAAAAACACGTGTTTAATAATTTTAAATAAAGACCATATTCTGAAATTTTCAGCAAAATCAAAAATGTCAAGTTTTTTGACTGCCTGATTCTTTAAAAAAAACGGCTCTTAATTACAACTCGAATTATAACGTTTAGCAAATGCGACTAAGCCTAAAATGTACGCAATTGGAAACCGATGTTGGTAAGAAAACTCAATAATTTAAAATATTTATATGTAGTTAGTTTATATTAGTTAACAATGAAAGTACTTATAATTGACTATAGTATGAAGATGTTAAAAGGATTTTCAATTTTACCTCTTTATTCTGCTTTTGCGATTGGCAAATTTGAAGTGAGGATTATCTTTCATTTCTGTGCTTACCATGTCCTCTTGAAAACAATTCAAACTATTTAAATTCAAAATGTTTTCTGACCTCTGAAGTTCGTTTTAACGTGAAGTCGGCAATCATTTTCGGAGATTTTTGTTTTCAATTTGCACAATTTAAGCCTTAGTACTTGTGCATTATTATTTTATCGATTAAATAAAAACCCAGTTACGGCTTTAAGCAAAAGCCGGCGAGGCTATTAAGACGGAGAAGGAGGAGGACACATTTAATGAGGAAAGTGACTCGACTAAGAATATTTCCAAGGCTATAGCTTTCTTAGTAGGGTGGACCAAAAATGACTTTTTTTTCGGGGAGGGGGGGGAGTGGAAAAAGGTGCCATTGGGGAGCGAAGTGCACATAAAAAAATTGAAATTTTTTGGTCAATTTCTTGATCTGCCGTAATTGCGTTGAAGTTTGGAAAAACTGCAGTTTTTTGAGATTTTTAGGAAATTATTTTCAAAAAATTTTCAGCACCGAACATCTAAAAATACATCATATGTGACAAACAATGTAGTTTTTTCAGATAAGTACGGCGAAAACAGTATTTTCACGTTTTGACGAAATTGAATTTAAAACGTAGGAAAAAAAAACAGGAAATTGCCAAATCTTCTAATCATTTGTGGAAACAGAAGGAATTTACAGACCTCAAATTTTTCACGGAATTTCTATGACCCCGATGGCACATTTTCCGCCCTGCCCGTTATCGAAAAGAGGAAAAAAATTAATAATTCACTAAAAACAAAAGCAAACTGCAATTTGCAAAAAAAAAACTGCATTTTTTCCAAACTTCAACGTATTTGCGGCAGATAAAGAAATTGGCCAAAAAATTTCAATTTTTTTTATTTGCACTTTGCTTCTCCAACTGCACCTTTTCCGCATTCCTCGTCATCGAAATAAAAAAAAAAAAGTCATTTTTGGCGGACCCTATTTCTTAGTGCCTGTTTGAATGAAGAATTTACGATAGGATTTCGCTGCGTTATACAATTCTCAACGCGTATAGCTCGAGCAATTGTTTGGCTTAAGGGCTATTTTCCTAGAATCGTCGCCGAGGCCGGGCGCGACGCACGCTGGAATCAGAGCCAGTTTGATTGGAGCGTGGCGTGAAGCGACGTCAATCTGCGGCTCAGGCGCATGCGCAGAAGGCGGCGGCGTCTGTCGCCTCGCCAGAGATCGACGATTTCACTCCTAGGAAACCGAGCCTTTATTGAAATACCAAGTGATGTGTGAGCGCTTTCACATGGAAACGCCGCGATTGCTTTTTAAGAAACAGCAGGTTCACGAAAAAAAAGTAAGTTCCACTTAGGTAAACCATTTTCCAGCATTGGTTTTACCATATTAATATTTTTATAACGTTGTTGATTCACAACTATCTGAAAGCTAGGACAATGTGTTGTTTTGTTTCTGTATAGAAAAGAATTATATCGGAAAAGAATTGAAACTAGTGCCTTTGTTACGGTTAGTTTTTAATTTTAATAAAATACACATCAAATGGTGATAGCATTCTGTCGAATGTTTTACTTCGAATGTATGAGAATACTGATTCTACTCTATATGAATGAAAAAGCTACTCACTAAAAATATAGTAAGTTTGTAACGTGTCTTTTATGCATATCATGCAAAGACCAATACTTTAGTGTATCTTGAATAACAATAATGGGTCATTCCATGAAAATGTCAACCTCAGCCGAAGAAACAAAAATACCGAAGTGAAAAAAGTATCAAAAAATAAATAAATAAATACATAAATAAAAATCATACAAAATAGGAAGTTAAAAAAATTGAAAAATTATTGTAATTATCACTGAGATTAGCCATAATAAATAGTTTATATTGTGTCTATACTGCTTATTATTCGATGGTTACGTTAGTCACGTTACGTTAGTCACACTCCATCTTGAGTAAAAGTGACACTTAAGACTAAACAAAATTAAGATTTAATAAATGTGTTTTATGTTTTTAAAAGCCAACTTTACACATTTTTCAAATATATCATCTAATTTTTAACACTTGCTTAACTTTGAGAAATTTTTGCCTCACAACATGAGCATTCATTTTCAGGGTTGCAAAAATGTTACGTTAGTCACACTGCTATTTTGGTTGAAAAAGTATCTTCTGTCAGTAATTTTGTTTTAAATTCTTAGCAGAAATGATACATAGATACCATGTACATTGTAAATCCACCAGCATAACTAAAGAATATTTTTTATCCTTTAAGTTACAAGTAAACACAGTTACAAAATCAGCTCTGAATGTTACGTTAGTCACTATGGAATGACTTTAATACATTTTTCTTTCGCAGATATGCCTTCTGAATATGTAACAATGTATTTGCTTGTAAGAAAAAAGTATTGAATGCTTCAATGCTTTTGAACATTAACACATGTATTGTTTCAACTTTCAAAATCGATAAAATGTGTAACGGAAAGCATTAAAAAAAGTTCATAAAATGGAAAGGAACTTTAGTCTTTATTAGTGCTCAATATACATGAAATTAGAAAATTATGTGAGTACAATAGTTTTATAGCTGTGATTATTATTTATTTATTTTAAACTATCTGACCAATCGTTAGTAGTACAATTTTGTATTATAATCCATCCAGTTCATTAATAAGCTTAAAAACTCAAAAAATAATTTGCAAGTGTTCCATATAAAGTAATCAATTGGTCTACCTGAATACATTATTATTCACAGCATACTTTTCGTGCTTTGTCTTTGAATGAAACTTATAGAAAGTGAATGTCTGCGATTATTACCTTTGAGCTATCTGACCAATTGTTTGTAGACTAATTATGTATTCGATCTGCAACATTCAGTTCATTAAAAACTCATAAAAAATAATAATAACAATAGTTTGCAAGAGTTTCTTTTCAATCAATTTATGTCTACCTGAACATATTATTATTAACTGCATACCATTCGTGCTTTGTCTTTGAATGAAACTTGCAGAGCGTGAATCTCTTACTTTTATTTGGCATAAAGAACAATGACAGTTGTCTTTTATTCTACTGGAGAAATGGTGGGGGCGGGGGGCGGCCACGTGTAGCTCATCTCACGTGCCACTTCTTGCACGCGGGCGCAGCAGCCTCCGTTGCCAAGCAACCAATCTGTTCCGGGCCAAGAGATGCAGCAGCGAAGGTAGCGAATAGATCGGTTGCCAAAAGTGCGTGCGACAGGTTCTTGGCTTCAAACTTCCAGCCCCAACTTAATTTCTCAATGATTGATTCCTGGTGCATGAGCCAACTGCCCGCGTTGGCTCAAAAAAGAGTTGACAGATCTTGAGGAGCGACAGTTGCCTGTTGCGTCTTTTGCGAAGGCTATACTCGCAAGTTCTCATGCTTTACGGGCAATTTGGAAACTTCAGTGTCTTGGATTCTGCGCAGAAACAGGAGGAATTGAAATGCCGAGCCAGGGTAATGTTGTTTTTATTGTCATTTTCGGCTTTAGTTGTTTTGCGAGTTGTTTGAAATATAGATTTCAACTAACGCAGGTGACAGCCAGACCGCGAAAAAAATAAATGAAATTTAATCATATGTTCATTGTTTGTTTACATGCCGGAAACGATGGTTTTGTACTTGGTATTCGTTGGCAAATTAGCTATTTTGTACGTAAAGAGCTTTAGGTTTGAATTGTTGCAATAGATAAGGTGTTTTGGTTTCAGGAGTTTACCACAATTTAACAGAAAAAAAGGAATGTTAGGCGTTGCAAGGAAAAGATTCAACAGGTGTATTTTTTAAAAACACTTGTATCATTGCCGATTGTAAACTATTACTGGTGTTTGTTTACCAAAACATTAAGACGTCGATAAAACATTTTATTGTTACAAGTTTGTAACCATTGAGTGTAGTTTTTACTTCAAAAATGTTTTTTTTTTAATTACGGAAGTATAATGTACATTTAATGTTTCTTTTAATTAAATGAAATACCTGTTTAAGACTGACAGTTGTAAGGGAAATTCTTCAGTCTATAATACACTGCGTGAGTTACCTTTGCATACATTAGTTTTCGGTGTAGAAATTTTGTAGTATTTCAAACTTAGTGCGAAAAATTGTTTCAATTGAGCTTTGTTTTTTCCCCGCCGAATAAATTAAACTATGTTATGCAGATTAATTTTTTTTCTGTCGTAGAGCAGAGAGCAATTAGTCTAAACTTAATCTTTATAAAACTGTAATTAGTAAAAATGTAAGAAAACGATCAATTTTGAATTTTTTAACAGGTATATACATTTTATTCTCATTCATGTAGTAAAAAGTTGATTTTCTGTTAAATGACTTGAGCTGTGCTTTTGATAGCCTATCATAATGTTTTCACTAACTTCAAAAACCAATGAATCCATATATTTGAAATATTACAGTCTCTATAAATCGCTATTTTGAAAAAAAAAAAATATTTTTGTTTGTCTGCATTCATAATGATTTACAACAATTTGTGTTCTTTAAGTTTCAGTCATATGAATATGTACTCATTTATGAAATACATTTTAGAGTGACTTAAAAAACAAAATTTTCAGACCCCTAACTGACAGTAGTATAGTTAGTTTATATTTCCTCAGAAATACTTGGAGAAGTTCTTTCAAAAAAAAAATAAATAAAATAAAATAAAATAAATAAAAAACTTAATATTCCGTTACGGAGAGGAAGTTTATTTTAAGATCTTGATGCAAAGTTACAGCATTTAATATGCTACCTTCCGATAGCATTAACAACATTTTTTTGTAACCAAAAAAAAATAGTATCTTT
>JAXGGA010003341.1:100000-104438 GCA_038373865.1 Uloborus plumipes | reverse complement strand
TTGGGCCAACAGTTTTCTCGTTCTTAGTCCAGAAAGGTTATTGTTTTCCATCGAAAAGTGATGTTTGCATTTAAAACCCCTTTCGAAGACATCACATAAACCCATTTCCAGCGCTTGAAGCGTCTCCCGAAAGTAGTAAGTATCCTTTCACGAGAAATTCGTTCCATGTTAATGTCTATATCTTTCTCTTAGACGCATGTGGCAGACTGGCTTCTCGTATGTTGGGTGAAAGAGTTATCTTGCGTCATCAGATCGTTAAAGTTTGGATTCTGCAATGGCCATTCCTTTTTTAGAAAATATTGTGTCGCGTCTTTGTATTTAGCAATCGTTTTCCTCAGAGTGTGCATGTATGTCTGGCTCAAACGGTACAGTAACGAAACTTTCTAAAGAGACGTGCAGGTGTTGTCCAACACTATTTAGGTGATCATATATCCCGCTTTTAAGTATCCTGTCCCTTTGTCCCCTCATTTATAAAAATATCCCATTTTCAGAAGAGAGAATGGGACTCTAAATATTTCAGTCACTGGGTGGAGCTGTTTCTGTGCCAATGAATGAAATTGCTTATTTATTTAATATAATTCAAGTTTTCCCGAGGCCTAATGCACTCAGACTCATAGAGATATTCGTTGGTCAATTAATTTGTGTTTACGAATTAATGCAGCTCTTAAAGCAGTATTGATTTTACAAGTAGTACTTTGTATGAAATTCCGCTGAGAGTCAAATTATCATTTAAAAGCAGCACCAAATGTATTCCAGCAAATTCGTGCACTCAAATACACTTTTCTTTTCTGTCTTGAACTAAATATTATTTAGCTGTCTTTTTGCTAAATATTGTTCAATCCAATGGTTGCTGGTATGGTAAATTTCATGAAAATGCAACACAAACATCATTCTTTAAAACTTAAAGTAATCCAACTTTTTTTTTGGTCTAGTTGATAAAAAAAGAAGTCAAATTTTCTGAAAATAAATGGGTAAATAATTTTTTATTACTTTATTCTCAGACTATCTTTGAAGCAGAAAATCTTATTTTAGCATCCAATTTCTTGTCTCTGGAAGCATATGAATACCACATAGATTTTTTAAATCAGCATATTTATTTGAAAGAATAGTTTACTTTTTTCTTAAAAACACCTAAATTTTAACTGAAAACAATTTAATTATCTTCTTTTTCCACCCTAACTTAGTATTAGTTTTCAAGTCATGTCTGACAAAAAACTGGATTTTTTAATTTTGAGCAAAATCTACTGCATGTAAGTTGTTTTTATGCATTTTACATGTTTTAAATGTAACAAAAGTTACATTTTATTTTCTCTTTGTACATATCAAAAGAAAATTCATTAAAAAATTGCAAAATCAATTTTAAATTTGAGTGAAATGTAAAGCATTAAAGTTTGTCATGTCTGTCACACCAGTAATGTCTGTCACAATAACTTCTGTGAGCAACTTTGCCTTAAAATTTATCTTTAAAATTTATTAAAAAAAATATAAATAATAAGCATATAAGCATATAATATAAAAAATAAAAATATATAAGCTAAATAGTAATATTTTATTAAATATTACTATTTAGCTTAGTATAGATGACAACAGTATTTTTTAGCACCAAAACTTCAAAGCAACTAAGCAACACAACTTCTGAGAATAGCAGATGTTGATACCATTTTCTTGTACATTGACAAGACATGCATACACCAAGTCGAAAAATGTTCAGTTTTTAAATGCAGTTGATTCTCAGTAACTTTAATCTGATGGGGTCGGAAAAAAAAACGTATCGGAAGTTCAAGTTATCATTAGGGATGCACCGAGTACTCGGTAAATATTCGGTACTCGGCCAATTTGCCGAGTACTCGGTATTCGGCCAAATTTGGATCAGGTACTCGGCCGATACCGAGTAGTTGTAGAAAATTGAATAGTTCAAGACACGTTTTTCAATAATTAAAAATATGCAAATATATATATAATGCAATCATTTGCAATTAATATATTTATAAAATATGACTGAATTCTACGTATAAGTTTTTAAAAAGTTATAATACCAAATAAGTATGAAAATTAACTAAGAATGTGCAAATGTAATTAATTTTTTCATATCGCATATTGGTGTAGGGGAACTTACCTTTGGTCAAGAACAGTCCAAGTGATCCTTAAGATGAATATTAATAAACTCATTAAAAAGAAACTTTCAGTCATATTCCAATATATTTCTAATCATTAAAAATTTAGATTACGAATTTTTAAAATCATGGTTTTGCAGATTCAAACTTGTGGCATAGTGATAACACAGAGAAGTAAAATTAAGTCATTTTTATTAGGGTTAGAAAAAGATTGTCTAATATTTAATGAAAAAAAGGGAAAATGCCAGTAAAATATTTTAATAATTGAAATTGTTGTATCTTAAATTATGGTGCAAAGGACTAATCTTTCAGCATTTTCTATAGATTAATATAATTCCAACTTAATTGATACTTAATATTTATTCATTTTAAAAGTAACTTTTTTCTAAAATTTTTGACAAAATAAATAAAATATTTTAAACAATGCATAAGTTAAATTCAGTGGGATTTTTGTTCTAAGAACTATCATATAGAGGTCCATTCCAATCATCAGTTCATATTTCAGGGTTCGAATTTACTGCTGGTCCATTGGTTCCAGACCAGTAAAACTCGCCGCGAATCACCATAAAAACAATCCAAGGACCACCATTTTTTTTAAAGAAAAAAAATGTGATTAATGATTTAAGGTGGACCAGTGATGTTGTCTGTTAACCAGCATATATTCCTGCTCACTGGTCGAGAAGACCAGTAAAATTTTGTAATGATTTCTAACCCTGTACCGCTCTATGTCAATGATTTTTTAAAAAACAATTGGTACTCGGCAACTCGGTACTCGGCCGAGTAGTGAAAGGCCGAGTACTCGGTACTCGGCTACTCGGTAAAATGCTACTCGGTGCATCCCTAGTTATCATTAGTTTCGATTTCCGACATTTTAATAGAAACTTAGAATATTTAATTAATATGTACATAACTGATAAAAATACAGAATGCATAAATTGTTTTATTAGTGAAAATATGCACTATTTAAAAAAAAAAGTTAAGAACAAAAATCTTCCTTTCCTTTTATATGTATTCCATTCTCATGGGATATTCCGTCATTTCAGGCTACAATGGGCATTCTTGTATTTAAAGAAATTTTGAATGATAAAGCTTTTTCTCTTACGGTTCTTTTTTCGGGTTTTTGATGAAAAACTTGGGTTTTTTCAACCATTTTACTCTAGCATTCTTTATTCAAATATTATGCAAATACTTTTACTTTTCGTAGTATCGGGAGACTCCTGTTGAGAGGTCACTGTGACCTCCTAAAAAAATTCTTATTCTGCAAATTTGTAAACAGCACTGTAAGATTGAATTTTTTCAATTGATATTTTATTTTAAATTGATGTTGAAACAAATTTATAGATTAGAATAATTATTTTGATTTTCTATGTATTAAAAAAATAAATAGTGTGAAATTCAAGTAGTTTTATTTCTAATGCCTAATAAGTAGTCGGGAAAAGAAGATGGCAATTTCTGAACCAGGTTACTGACCAAGACTAAATATTTTAACTGCTAAATAAAAGACTTAATTGATCAAGATACCCATTTCTAGGCTTAGTAATTGATCAAAATATTCGTAATATTTTGTTTGTTTCTAAAACAAATGTTTTCAATTATGCAGTAAATTTTGAAAAAGCCTACAGTGTGTTTTTTCAAGTGGGCCTACCCGAAAAAACCCGGGTGGTTTTTTCTGGGCTAGACCAGCTTTGGCTAACCCTGTCTCCGTTTTAAACCTCCGTGTTATCTGCAATACTCCGCCAACTTGGCCATTTCGATCCATGGGCTGCAGTTTTGTGCTTATTATGTATTCATCAGCATGGAATACGAAAGTAGCCGAGTTGGAGGCTTTCGTTCTTTTTCCCTTAATAATTTTTAAAATGTATTTGTTTTGTAGCCATCCAAACTCCAAACCTTATTAAATTTGGTTAAATGAACTATTTTAACTGTTGTGAAAAAAATAGTCTGCTTTTCTCTTTTCAGTTTTTAAGGAATTAAAACTCGGTAAATTATAAAAATATTGTACAAATTGCGGTATTGCAACATTCTTTCTGAAATGTTTTATTTCGAAAAATGTATTATTTTGTTTTTAAAGATAGGAAAGAACACTTCCTTCTTCTTTTAAACTTTGGTAAGATTTCTGTTGCTTTCTGTGAGCAACAAAATTTTTCTTATTTTCTCTTTTGGCTAATTTTTATATCATACTTTTAAGGAGTTACAATTGGATTATAACTAAAATTGAGTATTTTTTCTGCGATATCAATTTGTTACCAAATGACCTTTTAATTTTATACTACGGGCGAGGCCGTGCAAGTACCGCTAGTTAATTATGAAAATACTATGTATTT